>JAQGCL010000119.1:0-22643 GCA_034699605.1 Isotomiella paraminor | reverse complement strand
GCCTCAACTAAATGCAAATAAACCTATACAAACAAAATTAACTGCCTCCACTCTTGAATCCACGCCTCAACTAAATGTGAATAAACCTATACAAACAAAATTAACTGCCTTTACTCTTGAATCCACGCCTCAACTAAATGTGAATAAACCTATACAAACAAAATTAAATGCCTTTACTTTTAAATCCACGCCTCAACTAAATGCAAATAAACCTATGCAAAAATAATTGATTGCCCCTACTCTTAAATCCACGCCTCAACTAAATGTGAATAAACCTATGCAAACAAAATTGATTACATCTGTTCTAAATTCCATCGCGCAACAAACTGCGGCGCGGCATTGGCACTGTCATCTAGAATGCCGATTTTAGAAAGACAGATTGCGTCCGTCCATGTGTGACGCGCATTGCCACTGCCATTCAGTGTGTCAAATTGAGGATGACAGATTGCATCGGGAAATTACAGCGCGGCAGTGGCACTGGTATCGGGAGTGCCAAATTTACGATGACAGTTGGTGTCGGTACGCTAGATATTTTTGCTTCACCCCATTTGCGTTGCCAATAGTAAAGCGATGATCGGCACGCCAGGTACAACGAACAGAGCTAATGCCATGCTAATGCAAGGTTTGCTAGCGGCAGTCTAGTTGAACAATTTCGAGGAATACTTTACAAATACTTTCTATAACAACGGATAGACTATTATAATAATTTTGAGTTTTGTCGTCTCTGTGTGATTACATATACAATTGACACCATGCTTTTTTTATCCATAAAAGTGTGGGGTGGTGGGTCTCTGACTCGCCACACATAATGCTTGTCAAACCAAGATTGTATAGCGGGATTCCGGTTGGTGGTAAACAATGACGCCTTTCCATGTCCGCCGGGTATCTCTGCACTAGTATGGCTGCCCAGCCACAAGTCAAACGTTTGCACACGAACATGTGTAGTTTGTGTTTGGTGAAACACAGGTACAGATGTGCTTGTGCTAGTCACGCCCTATATTTTAACCGATCGTAAGCCTAGCGGCGTGTAGAACGATTCGACCATTAGATTTAGCACACCACCTGCACCCCCGAACGTTGTGTACAGAAAGTATCGGCAGTCCCACAACAACGTTGTTTTCACCTACTTCCTCGCAGTTCGGTTTGCAACCATTTTAAACGCACACAAACTTCCGTTTTATAAATGCTTCAGATAATGTATCAGTCAGGGTTATTTACCCTGACTGATTTATTATCCTGACTTATTTACCCTTTATTTACATGTAAGTCAAACGTCGTTTCAAGACAAAATAGCACTTACAGCAGTAATCATCATATACAATTGATGAAGCTGTTCCAAGTCATGTGGAAAATTACTTTCGGATTGAGCTAGCGTCGCAACTTTCAAAACTGTAGACAGGCGTTGGTCAGCTGCCGATGTCACAAAGAGAAATGTTGCCTTGAATCCTTCGAACGTCCAGGGCGTGGGATTGTTTATAGATGAACAGGAAAATGAGCGAAGGTAAGGGCTAAATTGAGCGGAACTTCCTGGAGTCCTCGAATAAATGCCTACAGAATAAGTGCCATTATTTTTAATTTGCTTCAGTGGTACATTGTGTTTAATCGGCAACTTACACTTATCATTTTTACCAACGGGAACGTGGAATTGGTGTTTAGTGCTCTTGGTCAAATCCGCAGCGGTGATATAACCGTGTCTGATGTCTCTATATTCTTCTGCAATGTGTATGATGGCTAGTAGATCAATGTATGGACGACAAAGCTGCAACCGTTCTTTATTCACTGTGTTGTTTAATAAGTACAGCATAGTATCGGCGTGGTAGATGGCTTCGCTCTGTGATGACGATGGCGGAATCGCCCGTTCAAACACGTCTTTGTAGCTTTCAGCTAGTTTCTTGCTGTTTAGAATAACTATCTGCTCACCGGCAACAGCTGACCTCATATCCTTCTTAATCGTAAATGGAATGTCCTCTGCAAGTTCGAAAATGACGCTCTGCTGTTCTGGATTGAGGGCGTATCGTGGTACCGAAATAAGAATTTCCCGTAACGTGTTAGTGGTTTCAAGGCTTGCATTGAGTCGAAGACGCAAAATGTCCGTTTTATCTTGACCTGGAACTGACTTATCTCCACGGATTCTTTCAAAGTTGTTATCAAACACAATCCTGTCCCGCTCCAGCTGGTGTGCTGAGAAAGCTCTAATGTGATTTTGACTTGCATTTGGGGAGGCTTGGTTCCATCTGTTTTTGGGGATTTGTCCAGCTCTTCTACACGTGCAAATTGGATTCAGTGAGTCTCGAGCACCATCCTTCTTTTCCGTTTTTCGGGATAATGGCCCTGTGGAAAACATCCCGCGATAGCAGCGATGTAGGAGCTTCACACTGTGATGTTGTCCTTCCGACGGCTGAACAAAGAATGATCCATTTTCACATATACACCGCCGTATACATCGACTGGGTCGTCTCTAAAATATTCGGCGTTACTTGACACGATGATAATAGCATATTATATATCATAGATAGGCACTGTACCATATGCGAGCACTTTCACGATGATGCGGCACACGTGATGCTAAAATGTACAGTTTGATAGTCCGCGGGGTACAGGATCACCATCGTGGGGTACAGGATCACCATCGTGGGGTACAGGATCACCATCGCGGGGAACATGATGACCATCGCGGAGTACAGGATGACCATCGTGGAGTACACGATGTTGGAAGCTACGAGGGATAACGCTGTGACTCGGTTCTTCGTCTGGATGACGGCAAATAAACAAAATTGGGCACGGTCAAACAAATTTGGCCGTGCCCGTCAAACTTGTAACCCATACACATTGGCACACTTTGGTCCAACGCTCGTGTCCTGCCGCGCAAAACGCATAACCCTGACGACTAGGCACAACATGCGACCTCGCCTACTTTGGGCCTATGCACGTCCACCTGCCACCAAACTTGAAACCCAGACGCCTGGGCACACTTTGTCGTAAAGTCAGGGCACAATTTGAGCCTATACTAGTGCCCTGCCAGGCAACTTGTAACCCTGACACCTGGGCACACAGTGGGCATGTGCCAGTGC
Source organism: Isotomiella paraminor (assembly GCA_034699605.1). Lineage (NCBI taxonomy): Eukaryota > Metazoa > Arthropoda > Collembola > Entomobryomorpha > Isotomidae > Isotomiella > Isotomiella paraminor. The sequence goes on along the minus strand of JAQGCL010000119.1, from coordinate 19,572 downwards.
CCTGCCGCGGCATGTACACCCATACGAATGTCACGGCCACGTCCTGGGCGTGGCCGTTACAAATAGTTTTAAGTACGTCTTGCCGTTGCATGTTCCACGGCCACATCCTGGACGTGGCCGTCGCAACTACATTTGCTGGTTACTGCTTCCGTGTCGTTCGCTATGTCCGTCCGCTTCCGCGTCTGCCTTGCAGCATTTGCTTGAAGTGCACAGTGTTCCCGACATACCGCATCCATTAAGCCAAACGAAGACAAAGCAAGGAACAGAATGCTCTTATTTTCGGCAATGATGTAGTTTACAGCTTTCATCCCTCGTGTCCTGTTTTACCCAATTTCCGAGAACGGAAAAAGTGCACTGTGGAGATGACTTGGTAGGTGGTGGAGTTGGCAGGCTAACAAAATTGAATTGAAAATTCGAAATTGGAGAAAAAACTGAAATGACATCAAGTGTTATAAAGAAAAGAAAGCTAGTTACGAAGAAATGGTGCATTTTCTTTATGAAATGAGGTTGGTGAAATGAAATACGACTTTTGCATTTCTTTTTTATTTTTGGTCCTTTTCGTTATTGTTTTCCAGTCCTTCCCTCTCTTGCAGGGTTCCTGCTTTACACAAGCAAAGGGACTGGTGAGAGAAAGAGATAGGTAGAGAAGGGGCATGGATACCCTCATCATCGTCGGATGTAATCGTTCCTTAAATGCCGAGAGAGACACACGTTGGATAGTCAAATAGGCGAGGGGACGACCGATTCATAGACAGTTTTACGGAAGTGTCGATTTTAGGAACCGTCGAACGGTTAGACTCGAACCTAAGCTAACGAGGACAACGGTCGCTAATTACTAATACTGCTAGCCTGACAGGATCCACCATCAGTTCGTTATTGACGCTGGTACTCTGATTGTGATCACAACTGGCCGATAGTATACAGGCAAGATGCAATTGTACCGCGAAATTCAGATTTTGTGCAAATTGCGTCAAACCCATTATATTAGTTGGTTTTGAAATAGTGAAATAGTTAAGGTAGATCGTTACGTAGTTATTATTACGTAGTTACGTAGTAAAGGTAAGTAGTCCACTGCACCTATCCACCTGCCAGGAAATTAATTGTCGTTGCGACGCGCTTACCTGTATTTCCAACGTAGTCGGAATATAGTCAACCGGAAAGTGTCAATGGACACATTCTCCATAGCAAACACTAGAGACGATAACACATGTGCCAGACAAGCAATAATAAGCACAGTTCCCACACTGGAGTTGTAAAGCGTCAACGCGACAACAGCGCCCGTCTCTTCCCTCCGTCCGAATTTTATAGAGGTGGAGCTACTCATTAACGCGCGGAATACAGGGGCTCTAAGTTTATCAATGTCCTCCCAAAACACCCCCGTGTTTAGCAGCCAGCTGAATGAGCTGACCATCGGACAATCGTGAAAAGCGATAAAACCAAAGTAAGAATGTTCAGGGAGTAATGGTTCCGTGTCCACATTTTGATACCAAGGACTGCTAGGGTACTTTCCCATAAAATAATCCAATTGCTGATGCCCCTTTGCCCCGGAAAGCTGCAGGTATGCATAAGCAGAGAACTTGCATTCCGCCAGGTGCTTCTCGTAAAAACTAATATCTTCCTGCCCTTGGAATTTGTTAGACTTGAGCGACTCAATCTGCTCATTCGCCCGATGCTTGGGAATTGGCCGAGTACCAAGAAGGAGATGGCTTAATCCGTAAAGAATGTCTCCCTCAAGGGAATTTAGTCCAGTCCGACATCCCCTGTTAGCAGCACCGATGAATGCCATGTGAACAGCTCGGAGAAATGAGTTGTGAAAGTAGATAGAAACGGTCACGATATTGATGTAGAAGTATGGACTGAATACTTGAATCGGCGTGGAATAAATGTCCATAGATGATTCCCAACTTTTGTTAGTCAATCTATCATGTAGAGAAATATTCAACTCTTTAAACGTTGAAAATCCCAGATCAAGGCGGTTCTTCCTTCTCTGCCAGTCTTGACAGCTGATCCCTTCTTCGTACAAATCGGGAAGGGAGGCCCATGTGTCGTAAGGTTTTGGGGTCGTAGGGACGTTCAGAAATTTGATGACATTTCCAACATACCCTGCGCTAAGGACGGTGGAAACCAGGAACCAGAAACCAAACGTTAGACGGTAAGCTACCGTCTTTGAAGCGACTATGCCAGTTGACTGGCCGTCTTCCACTAGTGAGCTGAACAATACCAAAACCACCTTCCCTGCATCAGTGGATCCACAAGTCACCTTTTCCCAAAACATGAAACAGAGGGCAAGACTGAGCAAAGCCAACCCAACCCCGATCCACAGCTCCCACTCAAAAGGGCTGTAGTACATTTCAAAACTAATGCCAGCTGGTGCCCGAAAACAGCTGATGAAGCGGTACCCAAGTGTCCCTAAAGCCACCAGTTCTTGCTCTCCATAGTCATCCGGGGACACGGCGAAAATGACGGTTGGTAATATAAAGTTGTCCAGGGTTTCGCATTGTCGGCAGGTCCCATTTCCAACGTTGGTTTCCAACCATTCTCGCAACCACACGAGGTATACTAATCCATAGGATGTCCAGTGTTTAGGCTCGAGAGTGACTCCAGCTGTACCCACATTGCAGCACCAGTTAAAGTTGAAGGAGGATGGGTGGGTGGATAGGATGTGGGGAATGGAGACTGAGTTTTGGGCTAATGGAATCCACGCAGGAGGGGCAATTTGGCGGTTTACTGTGTCAATCTCTTTCAACTGATCATGAAGAATGTATCCTTTAGATTGAATGACCAACGATGGAACCTTTTTAAATGAATTATCAAGGGCTTACTTCAACAATCAAATTACAATTAGGATTCCTAAGTTTGATTTGTATCTTACACAGTAATCTTCATTAGTCCCATAGCAAGGTTCCATTGTGGAAACATCAGTTCCCCCTGCTCTTCTTGGTAGGAGGAGAACAGACATGTAAGGGACCCCGTGACGTACATCGAAAGTCTCTGACCATCTGATCCTGCGTGACCATAAGTTCGGCCTACCGTCGTATTTGAGGATGTTCCAATTATCTGACCTTGTCATGGCGTCGCAGGGGACTATCACCACGTACAAATTCCCTCTGCGAGTTTTTTGCCACACCCACTTTCCTTCTTTATGGAGTCGAAGGTAGGATCGAGAATTGAAGGAAATGATTTCTCCCAAGAAAAGATCAATCTTCCACGTTTCGAATTCTACGGGCACATTGGCTTGGCAAACCGAGAAAAGATTGATTTCACATCTCCAATCCTTCAATTTCATGGGAGATATGCTGGACCACCGGGTTTTTAGCCGAAGCAGGTTCGCCTCTCTACGAGTCGTACTCGGGGTTGAGGAACCCGTGAATTCCATGGACATTCCTCCAAGCAACAAGGTCTGCCAACATCGTGGGGAGACTCCATTGTGGTCGTCGATTATTCGAGAGAGCAGTGGAGATTCGGATGTCCCCCATTTTACGGAGTCCGTTGTATTGGCGGAGTAGATTGAAATAAGGATTTGGAGACCCACCAACGCTAGGTGGACAATGGGACCTTGGATTTGGGATTGAAACATTGCATCAAAAGTTGAACTCTGTAACAATGCAAGTTCTTTGGATTATATGGTCAAAACTACAGAACTGGAGACTGTTGAACTGTGGTTAATGCCCAACGATTGCCACAATCTCGAAAGAAATTAAATCCTGAAGCGAATAAAAGTGTATAAGCCATCCCACAAACAACGCAAATTTATACAAAAAGGTATAAATCGATACAATATTAGAAAAGTAGAAGCACGGCCACTCAAAGCTGATTGCAGTTATGAAACGTCGGAAAAAATAAATTTTGAGTGCTTCACCAGAAAAAAGCATACTACGGGTTATAAAGCAATCAAATTAATGGCAATTCTTGAAAGAAAGAGAGTCGTCGTGTAATTAAAGGTTTGACTTTTGCGAAATGTGAGAAGGGGAAATCGCATTGCTTCGAATAAAAATGGTTTTTGACTGGGGTATACAAACTCATTACTTGGAGGAAGTGTTGATCGGATTGGCCGTTTTAGAAATGTCCAGGTTCGAGTCATTTTGTTAAGTACGTATAAAAGCACCGTTAGGCACCTTCATAGTCCAACACAACGGTGCAAACGGTCCAACAAGTGCCCTAAAAAGGAAAGTATGATGAATGACTTGTGACATAAACACATAATTCACATTGCTGGAACTTCATAAAATGACAATCAATGCCTACGTATGACACGACGCGATTCAACGGAGCTGCGAGCCACTTCTTTAAGAAGGTACGCTGATGTATACCAGGGCAACAGACTGAGTACGACTACATATCTGTGAATGGCAGACTATATAGTATCTAATTGAATGAGGATGCGACATCTCATTATGCCGTTGCATCCTACCTAACTACTTGAAGATCATTAGTAACTTATCTATTCAAAATTAATGCATTTTAAAGATGTGCTTTAAATAATCATGAGACCAATTATGGAAATTAAATGAGCCCAAGAGAAACTTTTCAACTTGACTTACTGGGAATCCACCTCAAGTTCAATTCTAATGATGCTGCTTCAATTGGAAGTGAAAGTGGGTCATTCATCCTTTCTTTTTTTGCTTCCTTTGACGGGGTCAAGTTGAATGTTATTTTGCGTACTTATCGACCAATTGTTATCTACCTTGTACAAAAACGTACTTTTATCTTCGTCAACTATGACAAGTTCCAGCCACCATCCTCTGGAACATTTAAACCTCTTAGAACAGCTGATAAGGTCATTACGATGCCGAACTATTAGTCCAACATGTGCAGTATTTTTAGTGTCTATACTCTTGATTTGCTCCTCATCCTCCGACTTTCTATCACAAAGTCCAGCCAGGCTGAGAGGAGGATATTGGAGGAAACCTGTTGGATACGATCAGCTGATTCCTGTCTACAATACCAGCTCTGAAGCCCTAAAACACAACGATAGCCTTTCCAACTCTTCTTATTCCTTCAGGGAAGGAAGAAGATCCGTCGTGTCTGGTGGCCTCTTCAGCATCGTTTCCTTTGACAATGTCCCTTGTCTCGCGTCGACCGGCGATATTGGGACATGCTATTCAACGAGAGAGTGTACGAATCTAGCAGGGGGTAATTTGGGTATTTGTGCAGGGAATTTTGGTGTCTGTTGTGTGCGTAAGTGAAGGCAAACTTTTGAATCAAATGAGGGTTACTTAACGGACATTTTTATGAAGTGACGGTCGCATCTGGAGGGACGGTTACGGCTAATAACACCTACTTTGAAAGTCCCGGGTTTCCATCGACGATCACTGGACCCTCAAGTTCCACCATAACTGTCAACAAATTGCCCGGGGTAATGTGAGGAAATGTGTGATTGTGGCAATTTCATACATTCAAATATTAGGCTACTGAACTGTACTTGGAATTTGACACCTTTCAAATCACGGGCCCCACAGCAGGAAATTGCTTAAATGACACATTTACAGTCACGATTGGTGCGACGCCACCGGTCACGGTTCCCGTACTTTGTGGAAACTTGGGAGGACAAGGGTGTAGGAAAGACATAAAAATGAAAGTAAACTTTTCAAAATTCTATACATGGTCAACATTACAGACTACATCCCTATTGGCTCAGCCCCTGGCCCTTTTAAAATCACAGTGAATCTTGGAAATGCCAACGCCTCTGCAGCAGACGCCTGGAAGATTCGAATTGTGCAATTCCCTCCGGGAAGCTCTTGTGCTGCACCTCCTGGATGTCAATTGGTAGGTACACACTCAATATAAAAATAAGATATAAACAGCTGATTTTGTTACTTTAGTACTTTCAAGATCCTTCTGGAACGGTGGAAACTTTCAACTATAACGGCGGACAAGGCGAGCTCATTAACAACGTTTGTACAAATATGTGTTTTCAACTTGCCCCAGGATTTTGTAACATTCTTCTGACTGAGAATGAATTCATGTTAGAAGGTAGGGTAATCGATCAGCTGGTTTTTAAGTGTTACCACTTTCGCTGTTTTGAAAAGGAACGGCGCCAAGTGACTGTCCCGATGGTGACTTTTTACTCGCGGATGGACAAAAGTTCTGTGGTGACACACTGGGAAATGGGATGCTACTTGGTATATTAATTATCTGCCAGAGGGCGTTTAATATGACCTTTTTTCCTGTAGTGAACCAAACAATGGGAACGACTGGATTCATCCAAGTAGAGGTCTGTTCTGGAATAGCGAACCCGGATATGGATGTAGGATTTAGTTTAAATTACACTCAAGTCCCCTGTATGGGGACGGGAAGAAGATAGATGGGGCCATTTTTTGATACATTATTTATTACCTTTTTGATTGAGTCCAAATACTGCATCCAATAAAAGAGTTTTATTACGCGAAATGCTAATGATTCTTGCGATTCCTGAATTCATTAAACTTAGTCATAAGTTTGAATGCCAATGTCAACATGACGGCCCCCACGATCGGTGTGATAATAACTGTCAAGCAAACGGTGTTACGATATCATACTTTGCATTATATTTTACCAAATGCTTCCCTGTAATCTGATTTCTATTAAATATAAAGTATCATCTTTCCTGTTAGGGTCATTTGAACGAATTGTACTTGAAAAGGAAAGAAACATGGGGCTTCGACGGTAATTCGATAAGACACAAATAAACTTGGCAAACAGAATAACCAGGCGGTAATACATTATTGCCGTTGATCTAATCAATGACCTCGTTCATTGTAAACAATGAACCGGTTCACTCATTTGTGCCAAATCTTCACATTTATCAACTTTGGTCCACAACCCATTTCCCCGAATTGTGCTGTGTACTCCACTTATCTTCCAATCCCTCTAATGCGAGAATGGTATATAAAATGAAGATTCCACGTGTCATTTCCACACACAACCGGGCCAGCGTAAGTAGCAGAAGCTTATGTAAGAACAAAAAACGGTTTTTTTTGTTTATTAAAATTTTAATAAAAATTGTTGACAACACGACAATAATAACAAATTTGTTAGATATCCACAGGTGACGGAATGAATCGGGTTACCCTTATTTCTATATTCGCAATTCTCGGGACCATGTTGATGCCCACGTCCGGCGGAGATGACGACTTCCTCAGGTGGACTGCGAAGCCACTTCGTCCAGACTCCCTAGACCCTTCAGACAAATGCATTTGGTCTAACTGTGGTTCTACCTGCTTTCCCGGGGATGCCATACCGGTCGCCCAAAAATACTGTCCTATGGGCGGATTTAAATTTTTGTGCTGCGTAAGGTAACTGAATTGATTAACAAACGTCAAAACCACCGAGGGGTGGGAGTAGTATAGAACATTGACCTGCTTTGTAATAAATTAAAAACGAAGCCCTGATACGGAGGGTCGTATTTGCGATTCATTATTGCCTATTACATAGTTTAAATACTCTCATTCTTTCGCGGTCTCCAATGGGGATTCGTTCCTCAATGTCCGATGATACAACACCATTGCCTCCAATAAACACCCTCTATACGACCTGGCGATGGTGGCCCTGGACATTCCATTCCTCTTGATAGGACAATTGTACGCGGCACTGGAAAACCTGGAGTGGTCCTTTCGGAGCGTAACCTGTCCCCATGATTGGCGTATGGTCATCTCCTTTCCTTTTCCGCGTATCTCCATCTTCGCCTTTCATACATTCACAACCGTGATTCATTCCACAGATTAAAGACAGAGGGATGGAATTGTAGACTTTAATGCTTCGTATATCTTTCGGGGATACATAAAGTGTCACCTAAATAGACCTTAAAGGGGTTACTTTGTCCTCAGTAGTCGAATGTACACATGGCGCTACTGACAAAATCAGACACTCCGATGATCAGTTAAAAAAATGATTTGGACTGCATGTAATTCAACTTCATCTCTATAAGTTCATCATGACGGCGACAAGGGTTCTCAATGATTAAAGATCAAATGAACATATAAATTGTCTGTCTGGTCGACGTCATTGTACATCACTTCTGGGTTTGATACGGGGAAGAAACCCAAAACTTTCGAGTTATAGGTACCTGAATCAGTTGCCGAATACATTGCATTGAGGAGCAAACGTTGACGCAGCATGGTCACAACGTGTTATAAAATTTGACCTGGATACCTACATTTATTGTGTAATCAAACAAATCATACAGATAGCAAACGACGGATGCACGTCCGGCATTCGTCAAACCCGTAATGCTGACGCATTACAGCATGTAAGCGATTTACTTTTGGCATAAAGCATATACGAATGTAGATTAGAGCTAGTCCAGCAAAGCGAACTCAGGCAATTTATTTTGGGGATCCAGTAAAGTCTTATCAAATGTTAAATAAACACACTTTTTCCTTCTTATGTCTGACGTGCTAACATCGAACTTGTTAAATATTGTTTATCTCTATGCTGACAGCTCTGCGTAAAACATCACTGTTCGCAATGTCTTAACAAGTCAGCGCAATACTCTTTACTTACCAACTTACTGCCAACGCAAACACAACGATTACATCATAACCACTTTCCTCATCCTCAGATTTTCTCCAACAACCTCCAGCCAGGTTGAGAGGAGGATTATGGAGGAAACCTGTTGGATACGATCAGCTGATTCCTGTCTACAATACCAGCTCTGAAGCCCTAAAACACAACGATAGCCTTTCCAACTCTTCTTATTCCTTCAGGGAAGGAAGAAGATCCGTCGTGTCTGGTGGCCTCTTCAGCATCGTTTCCTTTGACAATGTCCCTTGTCTCGCGTCGACCGGCGATATTGGGACATGCTATTCAATGAGAGAGTGTACGAATCTGGCAGGGGGAAATTTGGGTATTTGTGCAGGGAATTTTGGTGTCTGTTGTGTGCGTAAGTGAAGCAAAATTTTGAATCAAATGAGGGTTACTTAACGGACATTATTATGTAGTGACGGTCGCATCTGGAGGGACGGTTACAACTAATAACACCTACTTTGAAAGTCCCGGGTTTCCATCGACGATCACTGGACCCTCAAGTTCCACCATAACTGTCAACAAATTGCCCGGGGTAATGTGAGAAAATGTGTGATTGTGGCAATTTCATACATTCAAATATTAGGCTACTGAACTCTACTTGGAATTTGACACCGTTCAAATTTTAAAGATTGTAATTTACAGACTACATCCCTATCGGCTAAGCACCTGGCCCATTTAAAATCAAAGTCAATCTTGGCAATGCCAACGCCTCCGCAGCAGACGCCTGGAAGATTCGAATTGTCTAATTCCCTCCGGGAAGCTCTTGTGCTGCACCCCCTGGATGTCAATTGGTAGGTTCACATACACATTCGAAGAAGATACGAACAGCTGATTGTGTTACTTTAGTACTTTCAAGATCCTTCAGGGACGGTGGAAACTTTCAACTATAACAGCGGCCAAGGGGAGCTCATTAATAACGTTTGCACAAATATCTGTTTCCGACTTGCCCCAGGATTTTGTAACATTCTTCTGACCGAGAATGAGTTCATGTTGGAAGTTAGGGTACTGTGGTGATCAGCTGTATTGTAAAGTGTAACCACTTTTACTTTTTTGTAAAGGAATGGCGCCAAGTGATTGCCCCGACGGGGACTTCTTGCTGGCGTATGGACAAAAGTTCAGTGGTGACTCCTTGGTACATTACTTATCTGCTAGAGGGCGTTAGTAACCACTTTATTTTCTGCAGTCAACCAAACAATGGGAATGACGGGATACATTCAAGTGCAGGTCTGTTCTGGAATGGCAAACCCGGATATGGATGTAGGGTTTAGTTTAAATTACACTCAAGTGCCTTGCTTTGGCACGGGAAGAAGATAGATGGGGCCATGGAAAATGTTTTGATACATTATTTATTCTCTTTGATTGAGTCCAAACACGTTTAAATAAACGAAATGTGATGGGCTCGTCGTAGGTAACTCAGATTAATACTCTTGAATTCGGGAACCTTAGTCATAATTCTTAAGATTCGATTGACATTGCATTTACTAGAATCCATTTACCAATCTCTTGTGAGTACCTACGTCAGTTGTCAAATACATTGCATTGAGCAGCAACATAATGGTCCCAACGTGTTATAAAATTTGACATGGATACATTTGATGGGTAACCAAACAAATCATACAAGTACCAAACGACGGATGCACGTCCGGCATTAGTCAAACCCGTATGCTGACACATTACAGGTAGCCAGCGGTCGACATTTGGCATAAAGCATATATGCAAGCGAAGCGAACTCGGTCAGTTTATTCTTGGTATTCAGTAAAGTCTTATCCAAAGTGTACTCGTAACCAAGCATCCTCTCCTCACTGTTCGCAATATCTTATCTGTCTGAGCTTTTTCAACAGCCAGTGCAAACACACTGATCACATCACACCATCACTTTCATCACCCACTTGTGTAATAAATTGTCCGAGTGACTAATCATTTGCACACCACGAATGCAAGTAATGTGACTCCTCAGTCACCTTCGTAGAGTTTGTTTCCAAAATCAGGATTTGACTGTCGACAAAGGAATTCTGGACAGGGCGGAGTAGAAGTCAGAAGGTAATTTTCAAATCTACATGGTCTGTGTACAAAAGCTAAAGATTTTGGTACGCAAAAATATGAATCAAATAGCTGATACTGTCGATGCAAACCCCAAGTCGTCGAAAAGTTTGGTCATTTGGAGGATTTTTTTCATTAGTTTTGCCCTATGTCCACCACCGCTTATATAGTAGTAATGCTTCAAATCCACCAAGTGGCCGGACTTTCCGACGACTTGATGTTTACATCCACACTACCCACTTCAATGCTATGTTACGTGTGTCTATAGACATTTATCGCTTAGCTATTCCTTATCGTGTCGGTGTGTCAAAGTAGTTATCTTTGCCCTCTTTTTCTGCCACTACTATTGGTAAAGAAAATAATACCCCAACTGTGTTTCATTCAAGCATGAGACCATTAAACGATTAAGTTTAAAATTATGGACATGCGATGGCGTAGCATGCCACATGCGATAGCGAAATGGATAGTTGGAACACATATGAACTCAAATTGAACAAAATGATGGACATGACGAAAGAGGGATTTGGAATAGAATTGAAAATACATGGTAGGATTGACTGTGCAGAACAGTTGGATACAACACAAGAGAAGAGAGACACACAATTCCTTCATCGCCGAGTCGTGTTCTGTTGACTTATTTTTGCCAAAGCTACACCTTTATCAACTTTGGTCATTCCATTTTACTGCGATGTGTTATTTACTCGACTTATCTTCCTATCCCTCTTTGTGTGAGTTATACATACATTCTAATTGAAATTGAAATACATCAAATTCCTCCAACCATATATACACAGCAGCATAAGTGGTAAAAACTTATGTCAGAAGAAAAAAGCAGTTCATCAAAAACTGTAGTTTCAAACAGCATACGGGTGAGCAGTCCAACTCAATTTTTTTTATTGCATTCCAATTGGTTAGATGTGCAAAAGTGAATGATCCGGGTTATCCTAACTTCCATATCCCCAAATCTCCAATATGATCATCTCCACGCCTGGAGGCGCACCTAGTCCACCACCTTCAGAATAGCGTCATACATTTCTCAAGCCATACGTGTTCTATCCAATTACTCCAACGAGGGAGCATCACCACATGTGAATGGAGCTTCCGCTTGATACTGAAATACGTTATGAGGGATGCAATGTGAGCACCTGTATGATTGATTGAAAGAGGATTTGTCCCATATTTTCACCATACAAAAAAGTGTTTGTTCATCACCTGTATGATAAAATTGTGGGTTTCCGTCAATACAAAACGATGCAATCCCTTGAGGGGCCCTGTCACAGAAATCAAGGGTATCACAATTACTCACACTTCATGCTGCACAACATATGTCATTGTGAAACGGAAGCTCTATCTACACGTGGTTGTTCCTTTGGTAGGGCCGTGGAGACGTATAATAATTTGGATTCAAATGTCGGTCTTTGAACGATAATTCATTGATTTTTCCTATAGTGACGCCCAAATCTGGAGTAAACGTCGCGACCAATAACATTTACTTCAAAAGTCGACGGTTTCCGTCGACCATCGGTGGCCCGTCAAATTCCTCCATTGCTTTCAACAAATTGCCGGGGGTAATGTGAGAAAATGTGACATTATGAGGATTTTTAAAAATTCAAATTTTAGGTTGCTTACCTCTATCTTGAATATGACAATGTCCAAGTCACGGGACCCACAACGAAATTGCTTAAATTACACATTTACCTAAATTGAAGGTCAGTTTCCGCTGTTTTGGCGTCATTCTTGGCGTTGGTGAAATTTCCATTGGCAGAAAGGTGTGTTTTACAATGACATGACCGACATAAGCCTGATTTCCATGAGCATCATCATCGTCTACATAGACCACAGTAAGATCGTTTTAGTCTATAGATAACTCCTTATCTATTTGAAAGTCCACATTTCAAACTGGGTAAAATTAAGTCAGTTAGGTTGCTCATATTTACATTTTATTTAATCGGCATGAGTAAAGTAATCAATACAGTAGATGGCAGCGACTCGTCTGTCACGGATGTCACTAAATCTAAGAAAAGTAAGGCCCCATGTGTCATTTGTAAAAAAGGTGATAGCAGGAAGTTGGGCTTAAGCTGCACAAAATGCAAGCTTTATCAGCATAAGGTGTGCCTTAGTTTCACTAATTCGCATTATTCATTTTTATTTTACTCTGGAAAGTATACTTGTCTGCAATGCCAAAATTCGTCCAGTGTAGTTCAATCAAAAACTCCTAGTAAAAGTATTGATGACTGCTCTGTCACCAAAGGCACTATATCTAACAAAAGCAAGACTCTATGTTCCATTTGTTCAAAAAGGGACGGCAGAAAGTTGGGCATAAGTTGCAATCAATGTACGACTTATCAGCATAAGGTGTGCCTTAATTTCACTTATTCACGTTATTCAATTTTATTTGACACTGGAACGTATACTTGTCTTGAATGCCAAAATTCGTCTAACGTAGTTCAATCGAAAAATCCAAGTAACAGTGATGATGACTGCTTTGTCACCAACGGCACTAAATCTAAGAAAAGTAAGAGTCGCCAGGTAGATGAATTAGTCAAAACCTCTTGTTCCTCGACAACTAATATACTCCCAGTTGTGGGTTTAAAGAAGGGACTGAGAATTGGACACATTAATGTCAACGGACTTTATGGAAAGCTTGTCCAAGTTGACCACTTATTGAATTATTACGAGTTTGACATTCTTTTATTGTCCGAGACTTGTTTAAAAGAAGGTTGTGAGTACCCAGGACTTGCAATTACAGGGTACAAATTTTTCCGAGATGACAGAACACGGGAAGGAGGAGGATTGGGTTGTTTCTATAGAGAACATTTTATATTCACAGAAAACCATTTTAAAAAGCTTCCATTCGAGATTGAAACTTTCTCAATTTCAATTAAAACACCTCACATTGACCCCATTCTGTTAACATGTATGTACAGAAACCCGGGTTACGCTGTAAAGACAGAATGTCTAAATGCGCTTGGTAATCACTTTCATCTCCTCTCTGAACTAGCTAAAAAGTACGTAGAACACTACGTGATGGGAGATTTTAACATTAACCTTCTCAGAGCTACGCGAAGTTGTACTAAATTCAAACAATTAATTGAATCCTACGGTTTCACACAGGTAATCGATGAGCCGACCAGGGTAACTAAGATCACATCTACACTCATAGATCACCTATATGTGAATACAATAGAGCATTGTACACAATACGGGGTAATTCCATGCGGTATATCGGATCATGATGTCATTTTTCTTGTCCGGGTTTTCGACAAAGAGAAATCTGGGAATGATGTCGATTGCATGTCATTAATTGAATCTGAAAATGCTATTGGTGATACGTTAAAGCTAGCGAACGAATACGAAACGACAATTAGTTCTCCTTCAGTTGTCACTGTGCCGTCAAAACCTAAAACTTGCCTTACTCCTGAGTTAGGAACTTTAATAGAAAAATGCGACTACCTTAAAAACCAAGCTAAGCATAGTAAGGAGGTACCTATAAACAATGAGCATTGGGATAGCTACGAGAGTGTTAGAAATCAAGTTAACGCTATTTGTAAAAAACTCAAAAAGCGTCACTATCAATTTCAGGAATAGATAGGCTCTTCTGATTTCTGAGATGTTTATAAAAACATTGCATCATTTAGCTGTTCTAATAAAATGCCTTAACTGGTGGTAAATGATATAACCGATCATCGCGGTCTCCAATTGCCTCTGTTATTGCTGCTCTAATTCTAAGCTAGTATACAAATAGAGCAGTGGAATTGATGCAGAATTTGAATAGGGCTCGCCTGCTCACTTTTCTCTATTTTAACCAGAATAACTGATCAGAGGCGGGAACCCTGTTCAAAATTTGGAAAGAATCATCTTTAGTCAATCGCGGTCTGTGGAATCGCAAATTCATTGATATTCATCGACGAAAGTTTGGCATCTGAACGGCTTCGGAATTGCCTGAATTAAACGGTGTATATTTGCCCTCTCAAATGCATACTTTTAAAGTGTAAAGTACTCAAATTGAATAATTTCATATAACTTAAGTCACACAATTTGTTGTTTCTCTGAATGGACCATAAGTTAAGTCACACAATTCCATTTTTAGTCGACTGTTGATTTTAGAACAGTGATTTTTTTATTCTGCAAATATTGACATTAAAAAACAAACTAATTTTTTAAAAGTGAAGTTTTTAGTAAATGAATGTATTTTTCAGAAGACAATAGAATTATTTGTAATTTGATTGATTGATTTTTGATTTATTCACATAAAATACCTTTAAAGAGGAAGCCCCATAAGGTATAATGTACTCTTCTATTCATTAAAGATGAATTGGTAAGTTTAGAGTTGGTAACCTAATAAATTTAACACTTTAGAGCAGTTTTAGTTAGGATAAAAATAATGCACATTCTACTTCAAATGATACCAAACCTCAATGTCACGCGTGGTTTTGCGAGTTATTATTGTTACGGTTAAAAAAAGTACGTGACAGTATTTGTAATTTATATGGTACTAAGATTTGATTCTACCTATTCGTTGACGCGTGTCTCATAATTTTTAAGGGTTGGTCATTGAAAGTTGTTTACTGAATAAAATAAATTTAATTGGAAAAAGGTACCTAAGGTGGACTGTAAAACCACTCCGTCCAGATTGTCTGGACCCTTCAGACAAATGCATTTGGTTCAACTCCTGTAGTACCTGCTTTCCTGGAGATGTCATTCCTTTTTTCCTTTTTTTTCATCATGTACATGCCGGGGTTACAATGTTTATGATAGCAGTCTTGCCGCAGCATTAACCCCACCGTGGTCAATAGCGAGCCGGCCACGACGTCAGCAATGCCGCGTGAACCGTTTGCTCCCCGGAGAAGACAAATGACCAAGAAGTAGAACAATGCAGAAAGCAGGATGCCCACCCAAACGTACCAACCCCAAACACGCGTCCAACCCTGGAGTCTAGTTCTGCCTGGTCCTGCCCTTTCGTATCCTGCTTCAGAGTGGTCCCAATACAACACACCAATTATCCAAGCCGTAGTCGGCTTGATTGCATTTGTACTGATGTATGAGGTCGCTGTAACAGGAACCGAGAACCTAAACTCATCTTCCTCGCCGTCATCCACCAACCAAAAGGTAAAGTTCCATGCCCTGGGAAGAAATTCGGCAAGGTAGTGAGTGACTGTGCATCGATGATGCTTCTGGTTTCTGATACGGAACAAACACGGTACGACACCTGTGTAGTTTTCAATGTAGGATTGGAATGGTTTGATGCTTGGCTACAACAGACGCTACGTCTGATTCTGCACTGGGCATATTCGGAAGTGGGACAAATTTCACATTTCCGCAGTAATGGCAGTACACGAAGTGTTCCACCATTTGGGTGCCATCCGTAATCCATAAGTAGACTCGATGTTGGGTCTCAAAAGTGCCAAGACCTCCGGGATTGACGAAGTTTGTCACATCAGCCACAATCAGGAATGACACGTATCTATCATACAACCTCACAGAATCTCGGCTAACGGCAATCGCTCGGCGATAACTGTCCCACGGGATAAAGTTGTCATCCCTCGGAATGAAAATTGGGACTGAGCATTTTTCTTGAAAGGTGTAATCGAGGGACATATGTTGCCCTGTATTCAAGGTCCCTTTGTCATCTATAAAAAAGGACGTAGTACCCAGCACATGTGAAGAGGCCCATGTTGGTGGATGATCCATTCCTTTGTGTCATTGACACTTAAAATTTGCTTTCTGCGGTTGCTAACATCGGAAGGAATTTTAAAACGCAATTCCCAAATGCTGTTGCGATTGGGGGTGTAGAAGATACTGCTGCTAATTGTAGAACGCAGTATGAAATTAGTGTCCTAAGCCCCCAATTTAAAACAATGTTTGGTGGTAACATGGTGTTACATACGATGTTAAGAAGTGGTGGGTCGGCAGAGAATGCCTACATTGATGGTAGCGTCATAAAAAAAGTTTGAGTTCTCCACTTAAACGCAGCCTCTACATTACCTAGGGTGCTTGATACAAGTGTTTTGTTTATCGCTAATGTCAAACCTTGAAAGCACTTGAAGTAAGGCTTTGTCATGAAACGTTCCTGGAAGGAAGTACACGATCACCTTAAAAATATTCCCTTATCAAGTGTCATGGATGGTGATGGGCATAAGTTATGAGGAGACAAGGCGGGAGCCGTTTTTTTCAATTCATAATTTATATGCTATATTATATGTGAGGAATGTAAACTGTCAATCGAAGCCAAGGGTGACGATATGATAGCACGACACGCATTTGGATAAGATAAAAGTGCCAATTGCTGAATTAATTAATTGGATTCTTAGCATGAAGCTTTTTGTGATTGTATTTGCATTCCTCCTCTCTGCAAAACAAGGTCCACTTCAGTTGTTATTTATAAAAACTAACCACAGTTTCAAACATGGCTAGCGTTTACTACGCACTCGTTTCGTCTATTTGTTGCTTCGCTTTGGTTTCCATCGTTAGTGGCAGGACAGTCGATTTGGGCGACACGGACGTCATACTTCCACAAGGAGTTGTCAACTTTACTCGATGTGGTAATAATAGTAGGATTTGTGGATCTGTGAAATAATTACTCATTTTCGATGATAGGTGGTGTTGGAACACCTGTTCAGATGAGGATAACCAACTGCACTGGGAACACCTGTGACTTCATCCCTGGCAACGTGTACGAGTGCGAGATGGACTTTTACCCAAGTGAGAAAAAAGCCATTGTCGGCACATTTTGTTAAACGAATTTCATTAAGGTTCCTCGATACCATCTCTGACCCTCTGGGTTGACCTCTGCAGGCTTGGAACCTGCACGGGTGTGATCGACATTGTACTTCCCAACAGCTCCGTGCAACCAGGTTTCATCTACACAGCCAAGTACAACTTGGTTCCGAACGACATTCTCAAAGGAGAGAGGGTGGAGTTGATTGCACATTTGGTGCATACGGGAGGAGAACTTATTGAGATTTGTGGAGCAATCGTTGGAAACATAGTTTAGTCATTTCATAATTTTTTGTGGGAGGAATGAATAAACTATGGATTCGGGTACATCAGAACAATGTAACCATGCGCCAATTGCAAAACTTAATCGACAATGTTCGATATCAGTTAATTAAATGATTTGGATTGTAATCAATTATGCTTCACGTCCACAAGTCCATCATGGCATGGGTCGGCGATAAAGGTCATTCCTATGCTGTGAATTGAAAACTTGGTTGTGTCAGAGCCGTATAAATTTCATCATACACAGTCTCCGTTTGCCGTGTAAAAGAGTTTCATTGTTAGATACAACTGTGACCGCTCAATGCATTTATGTTGCACGTTATTCCACACTAAATCAGCAGAAAGGAATGAAGCAAACATCTCGCTTAACATCCCCTGAGCACATTAAGAGTGTGAAAAGGCAATTAGGTTGGGTTGGGAAATCTTTTTGTAAGATTGCTGTACAGGGAAGAGAGAGAGGGGGAAAGGATTGGGTTAGTCATTGTTTACCTGACAGAGAGAGAACCTGAAGAAATAAAAAAAACTTCCCTCTTCTTCTTTCATACATACAAGATAATCTTAATCTTTCATACAAGAAACTCTCATCATTCATCTCATTTAGTTTCACACACCTGACATAAAAAACCGTCTGGTCTAGTGTTCCCTTCGTCTCTTCATCTCATCGCATCCCATCTGCCTTAAACACACCAAAAGAAAAGGGGAAAAATGCAGGTAAGTTAAATTGTATCCATCATCCATGCATTACTATGAACGTGATTTGGGCAGGAAACAGAACAAGTTGGCTTTCTTTTAACAGACAAAACAGAGGGTTGTTTTTTGTATTCCATCAAGTTCATCCCTACAGCACTATATGCAGTATAGCCATGCGCGATGTAACAAATAATGCTACGTATACCAGCTACAAACTTGCATTCTTTCTGTTTACCTCTCTCAGACCCAACCTGTCCCTCTTCAAGTGAACAAGGATGGGAGAACTGTTCATCCGACCCAGAGTTGCATCAAAATCACCGTGAAAATTATAAAGCTTTGGAACTAAACCTCTTCGTTTGAATTTGAAACCAATCCGAATTGAGATGGTAATAAATATCTCTTTTGTAAATTAGCAAGCTTCATTTTTACACAAATTCAAGATGAATTTTTGAGAAGTTTTGCATATTTTTTAGTAGGACAGCATCAAGGGGGTTGCTGGGAATTTTATGTTTGAATCGGAACGAGTTTGAAGGGACTCACAGAGGAGCCACCACAACGTTCATTATCGTCATGTCCTACCAAACTTAGGTATGTCATTTCCATATTTTTTGCTTCTCAATATTGTAGCTCACAAGGGAAGGTTGATGGAGTTTCGCAATTAAAGTTGATGGAAGGTCAGTAATAAAGGTCTTCAAGCATGGACGAACTTGACCCAGATTATTTTCTGACTCTTCTGAATCACAATGAATTGGATTCCATTGTGAGTTTGTTGGTTTGTGATTCTATTGTCATTCAGGAAGAGTTTAATCATGGATTATAACTTACAATGTTGCACGAAAATCCAAAAACAAAGGCAGATAATAATTCAAAGCTTTCCTAACAGAACCTCCCGTGCGGAGAGCAGGTCATAGATTCCATTGTGAGTTGTACTTTTGACTTAGCTTTTGGGCAAATACTATGCAGCCTGAGCTTGTCTCCTCATTATAAGAATTTCGGTGGAGAGTTTGGCTTTCTTTCTTAGTAGATTAAAACACATGAAGGAATGCAGAGGATGAGGATGAGGTTGATGGATTTATGTTTATGCTTATTCCAGGGGTTTTCCTCCTTCCCGAAGAAATGAGGCTCAAAGATACGCAAGTGTGGAACGACCGCGTCCTAACCTCCCAATGATAGAGTCCACAACAAATAGAAATAAGTATACTCTGCACACCTGCCTGCTCCATTTCTCGTCATCAGTGCCAGCACATATAAGTTAAGTTAACTTAGTTTTATGTAGTTCTATCTATAATTGCTATTCATATGTTTTGTGGCTTTCTTGCTTGGTATCCATATTTTCTC
>JAQGCL010000118.1:0-22866 GCA_034699605.1 Isotomiella paraminor | reverse complement strand
AGCGATGGAAAGGAACTTTTCGGATCCGTGACGGCATCCTCTGCGGAGTCAGCGATCGTGGTGAGAAATGCAGAGGGTATTTGGTTTTGCCCGTTTTCCTCATAATAACTACTATGGGACTTATCACAACGGACCCAACCCCATACGGGATGGGTGTAGAACGGCACCACATGGTAGAGTGCATTGTCCCGCCCACGACATGGTGTTTCCCGGGAGAAGCTTCATGTGTCCCGCAGATCAACGGTGGAGTCGTCGACAAGGCCGTTTTGTGAATCGTGGTATTGGCCCGGACCCGCAATCAATTGTTGGGTAAATACGAGAATCAATTGCAATGGTGGCGTTCGTTGAACGTCAAGTAATTTTAGAAAATAAGAAATTAAAATCAGAGCAAATATGTTTCCAACTCTACAAATTCACCAAATGTTCAAATTTCTACGACTTGCAGCATAACTAAACTGATCACCGAATCTGTAAATATTCTCAAATGGCACAAATTTCCAAAGTCATACGAAGCACTGTAAACTCTGGAAGCCGAAAAGAAACCACTAGCTAGTGCTGCTGCTGCACTTTTATAGTCGATCATTGGATTTATTTATTTTTCATTATGGTCGGTGTAGTTCCAACCAGTCTACAAATGACATACATTTTCCATCAAACTCCAAATTGACTTGAGAATTATTCAAAACTTCCAGTTTTTCAAGCCGTTCGCAAAATTTAAAAGACTCTATTGTGTCCCATTTGTTATCATCGTGGTGAGGCAGAGTGACCCTTCGAAGATTGCTACCCCCATTTTCATCAACACGCCCGGTATACTCGCATCCAAGGACCAGACTTTCCGTTTCCGGTCGCAGATGCGAGAAGTCAAACGTAATGATGGTTGTATCCTTACCCTCACTTCCGAGAGTGAAGTTGACAGATATGACCTTTGATCGGGTAGGGAAAACTTTGTGGTAGTCAACTTTAGGCACCACTTTCCCTCGGTGATTAACAACATCTATACCGTCGAAAGCCAGACTTTCAAACTCAGTCTCAAATAAGGCCAGCCATTCCGAATGGTTAAGTATCCGCACAGTTGACAGTTCTAATTTGGTTGCTCCCGTTTTGATCAAGTCTTCCACTGATAGAACTGGAATGGATTTTGGCTCTATCATTCCATCCACGGTTATCCCATGAATTCCCTCGTAGCGATTTAAAAACTCTTTGCGGTCTTCGTCCTCTTCGTTTTCACGTAACATCAGGATGTGCCATAGGTCAAGTTGGGCTCGTGTAAAGTGTTCATCCACCGCGATGTGGCCCAGCGACACGGATGTAAGAAACCAAACCGTACCGTCCCGGTTGGGTGTCCTGAAGTACTTCTTTTTGTTGACGAGTTTCTGAATTTTTTTCGAAATCTCCAAGGATTTCTCCTTGTTTCCGGCCGTGTAGGTTAGGCGCGAATAACAAAAGGCTTCCCTAAGGAACGATTCCGCTGAAGCTCCACTGCAGCTCCCGTTTTTCCCTCCGGCGAGAAACTCCGTCTCCCTAATGTCTGCCCGAATTGAACTCAGAACGGCTGCAATGTCAATTCTTTCGAAACACACCATCCTTTGAAAGTCAATGTCAAAGACTATCTTTCCTTTCAGTTGTTCGCAAACGGAGGACATATCCTCTCTTTGAGCTGCAATGGTAAAAGGGTAGCAGAGGTAGGATGGCGGGATGTCTGAAGAAATGCCGACACTCAAGATTTTTTCTAGAATCAATTTTTCTTGTTCTGCATGTATCCACCTGAGCACACCTTGCAATACCCTATGAAGACGGACAATTATGATGTCCCCGTCTTCATTGTGAAGGGACACAAGCGAGTATTTGCTCAGCAACATAGCAGCTTGCCAAACGTCTTCGGAGGTAGTGCTCGTTATCCGTCCCAACTTGGATGTCGGGTTCCAATCGGGGTTGAGATAGGCAAGAATTGAAAGTATCTCCGATGCAAGTTCACCATGATGCTTGTCCTTAATGGCATCCAGCGTTCGTTTGATTGACGTCACAAAATCTATGCGGTAATCATCTAAAGGTTTTACAGGGAATTAGTGTTGCAGGGAACCCTGAAGTATCGTTCTTGTGTACTTTTCCACCGCATCCGGGTCTCCTTTGTAGTCCACTTCTATGGTCGCAAGAGCAATTTGGAGTGCTAGAGGAAGATCTCCCACGGCGTTCGCTAGTGTGCGACATCTCTGCCGTTGTACACACTTACAAAGTGTGTAAGGCGATTGGTGAACATCGCAGTCCAGATTGAGTCTAAGAAGGTTCACACTTTCTTCTCTTGAAAAACATCCCAGTCCGACTTTTCTTATATCATCGGATTGACACCGCAGTCCCCAACAGCTGGCATCCCTTGAGGTAAGGATGAAGTAGAGATTTGGATACGTGGTACCTTGTGGAAGCGCATCTGCGACCCCGTTAGGGCCAAGATGTGATTCCGCATTGTCGAGGATGAATAGACAATCCATGTCCTCCAATTTCTGGAAGACCGATTCTGTCAAGTTCTGAAGTAACGACCCCGGCTGAGATTCCACTCCTAAGGAAGCGGCTAACGCTTCAAATTCTTGTGTCAGCCTCCCTTCGCCGCAGTCAATCCAAATAATTTTCTCGTACTCGCCTTTGTAAACCTCGCCATACCGCTTTGCTAGCGTACTTTTCCCCACCCCTCCTGCCCCGCGAATGACAAATTTGTTATGAACCCGATCGTTTGAATCTTCTTCGTAATGGAATGCTTCATAGATTCCTTGCACCAATAATTTCGCTTGGTCGTTAAGTCGATAAATGTGTGCTTTGGGTACTTCATATTGTCGCGGCCACCATTTCCTGCTTTTAAACCGAAGCAGCGTTTCAGCCAGAACGGATTTATGATGTGCGGCGATTTGGGAAATTTCATGTAGAATGACGTCTGTTTTGGCAGACAGCGTGCAGACTATGCTGTTAGTCTCATTTGCGACCAGAGTGTTGCACTTTATGATTCTTCCAATTTTCTTTATGTCTTGGGCGGAATCATGGCCCCATTCCTTCTGCCTCATAATCTGGCGAGCAATATCTACAATTTCTTTGGCGTCGGGAAGAAGCAAGTCCCCACTACCTTTTACTAGGTGTCCTTGTATACCCTCTCCCAATGGCATCTTTGTATACGCTTTTCCTTCGAAGTAGCAGGGGTCACATTTAACCATCTTTGCTTCGCGGAATGACAGAAACCTGAACCCAAGTGTTTTGTAATGTGATGTAGCCATCTTTGTATACCCGCCGTGGGCAAGCTCAACTTCATTGGGTAGCCATATACCGGATCGCTGTATCAAATTTCTTCCAGTTAATTCATTGCCAAATATGTAGTCCAGGAAAGCTCCGAAACGGCTATGTTTCGCCCTTGACTCAGACATTTTTTTCCCTTTTCGGCCGAACCGTCCAAATGTGAGCTTGGATAATTTGGTCTTTTTGGACATCCCATTCAACACCCCTTCCACAACCAGATCGGCATTGAATTCGTCGATGATTCTGTTCCTCTGTCGGCCAATTTTATTCAGGTGTCTCAGCATCCTTTCTGCACAATCTTGTGCAAAAGCTTCCAAATGTTTGGGATCCTTGCACTCCATGATGCCTGTCTGAAATATGACAAACAATTCTACACCCGCCTCGTATAGGATGCGACGACGGCACTGTTCCTTCTCCTGATATCGAATTATGCGGGTATGATAAATAAGGCGAGTGAGAGAGAAGAGAAGAGAGGTAAGATAAGATGAGATAGTTATTATTAGGAGACCAAATCGTGAATGACTCTCTTCCGAGAGTGAACAAGAGTATATACCGAGAATGGGCTAGTGCCAACTTGGCACAGTTCGAAGCCCATAATATCTATCCCTTTAAAAGAAGATATATCTATGAACTTTTTTTGTCTTAAACTTTACCCACATATTTGATGTTTGTTTCTTTGTTGAAAACATATGGCTCTGTGAAATCACTTCCAACCGACAAGTCTTACTCGCGTTCTTATATAAAACTATGTCCTCCTTCCATACTCCTCTCTTTCCCCCTAAAAATAAATATCCTTGTAAAAAGAAGAGAAATATGCACGCATACATTGTAACGGGAGGAAAGGAAGTTTTTCACGTTTGAGAGGTTCGAGTGAATAGATCGAAACCCACCACACTTTTTTGACTTGATAAAAATTTGTACAAATGTACCAAGAGAGAAACACCGAAAAAATCGTCTGCGGCGCAAATAACATGCTTTTCAAGTGGCGGTGGCCGGCTCACAGGAAAAGTGTAAATCTTTTTGGAATTTAAAAGTGTAAAAAGTTCCAATGAAGTGAATTGGGTTGGTACATAAAAGAATTACTTGGAAATAAAATTGGATCGAATAAATGTAAGTCCAATTATGACAAATTGTCCTTGTTTTCCCTACATTGTTTAAGTGCATAGATCTGTTCCTAAATTCTTATCTTAATTTTTTGAATGCATGCTATTCTATGACTTATAATTAGAAGAAGAGAAACACAACAATAATACACACGTGACGACATTAAGTAGTGAAGACTTAAAAGTACAAATTAAATGAAGAAATCCCGTAATGTATAATTGTCTTAGCTTATTTAAATGAAAAGCAAAATTGAAACCTTCATTCTTTCTTCCCTGTTGTTGGTAATTGACATAAAAGAAACAACATAAAGTACACAAGCGTAAGGGTATATGACTTCCTAATAAAGATGCGTAGACAAAATAGATGCAATAACTACATGAGTATTATACTGGCAAATGGAACATTTCATCAAAACTATTTAGTGTAGCTTTCTTTTTGCACTGTATGGCGTGTGGTAGAGTGAGGAAGTATGACGCACGACGACGAGAATGACTTAGCAGAGCAGGTTTAAATCTTGAGTCGGTTGATCATGCCGCGTCGCAATTTGTTCCTGCTTCCTTGTCCTGATAAACTTTTACTCCTGCACTTGTTAGTGGGGTGATGAACTGCATGCTTGTCAAGATATACTTTCACTCCTGCACTTTTTGTGGGGTGATTAACTGGCAGTTGCAGCATCAAGGACAGACTGCAATTGTGTCAAGGTGCGTATCCTCCACTCTTAGATCTCAGTCAGTGCCGGCTTAGCTTTGAAATGTCCACTGCTCCTCAAGGTTGAAGAATTGTAGTTATATACTGTTTGTAACAGAAAAGAAAAGATTTTAGA
Organism: Isotomiella paraminor; assembly: GCA_034699605.1. Taxonomy (NCBI): domain Eukaryota; kingdom Metazoa; phylum Arthropoda; class Collembola; order Entomobryomorpha; family Isotomidae; genus Isotomiella; species Isotomiella paraminor. The sequence continues at coordinate 17,663 of JAQGCL010000118.1, read as the reverse complement.
AGTCATACCAAAAGGCTTGAGTGTGTGAGAAGAAACTTTCAAAGGAAATAAAGGTTTAGGAAAGAAAGAATAAAATGCAGTAGTTTGAATGACAATTAGATTAAAATTGTCGCAAAATGAAATAGTAACTATTTAAATATTTTTGCAAATTTATAGATAGCTTTATAACATTAGGAAACAAACTCTTATATAGATGTATAGAGACGTCTGAAAAAGACGAAAATAATGCTATGCGTTTATACCGTACTGTTTATATTTCGCCTATGGCATGTGCCAAAAACCAAAAATAAACTGCAAAGAAAGCATCTAAAGTTTATTGTTTTGATTTTTATTTTTATTTTTAAAGATTGAGAATTGGCCTTTGCCAAAAAAACTGGTTTTAAATAGATCTATATTGGCAACGGCAGCCATCCGTTTGCATAAGATAATATTAGCAAGTTTTTTGTAAATTATTTACAAGCACACTCATACATTCAAACTATTATATTGATGAGTAACTTAAGAAGCATAAAACGAAGTTGCCATTAGTTGAGAATTTTAGTTTTGACTCAATACGATCCCATATTTTTCCTTAATGAAACCACGAGTTAACGGTTTATTTTTTCGCAAGTTAATGATGCATAGCAGAATGATTATAATCAGTGCAATCAAAGCGATGATAGTTGTTCCACACCCGTAGGCAATTAATTCTTCCTCAGTGAAGCAAAAAGTTGGATTAGCAGTCACTGGGGTAATATGAGAAATAACCAGGTATTGTAGCATAGTGAAACGCCAAAAAAAATAAATCAAACCACACGTAATTGCAATGTTCCACACGAGCATAAGATAGGCTGTAAAATCAGAAGTAATGGAGAAAGTATCCAAAAGGCTAGTAACTTTGTCCTCATTTAGTGGTTGTAAAAGTAGCTTTTGTTCCCATCTCGTGTTATATACCTTTGTGATATTAGTAATGTCCATCACATTGTTCACGAAATTAGAGCCGTCATGAACTTTGATTTTGGTCGTGTCATTATATTTGGACCAAAGGACGGGAAAAGCTAGATGCATAGAAGGCAAAAAACTAGTAGAATGTTTACATGGTAAATTATTAGCCACATTTGGAGAGTCCGGAAAAATAATAACACACGTGCAAGGTAAATTGATTAATATAGTTCCGAACGTAACAGCTTTTAAATCTAACTTTTGTTCAAATGTACCTTCCTGCATGTCACACCGAATTTTTGTTTGTTGAGGCGGATTAGTCACAGAAAACAATCCATTGTCAAGGTTAGTAATGATCGGTTGATCTTTGTTTGGTAATTTAGTGCAGTGATATGAACATGAGTTCATTAGAGATTTTAATTCTGCACCATGTACTAATTGCTTTGTACAGGATTGAACTGAATAATCAGTAATTTGATGTTTAGTATATTTACAAAATTGTTCCGTTGGACTGCAAATATTATTTTGTTCCTTTTGAAATGCAATAATCTCATTTTCTTCCAAGACTAAATAGTCATGAGAGATTTTAAGAGTACACACTTTTTGATGGTGCATGAAAGGAATTGTGACCAAACGAGCTAGTTTAAGATCTTGGTCTAACGGTTTAATTGGTACTTGTATTTGCAAGTTGACAATTCCCTTCGCGGAATTAATTGAACACGAACATATAGGCAATTGATAGTACAAAGATAAAAGTGAATCATCAATTGTCAGCTGATATGACCTTTGGTATAATGGAGTTTCCAATCTATGTAATTCCTGAAATAATTTTTCAGCTGAAAGAAGTGATGCCGGAACTCTGTGATCTAGACAAGATGTGATGATTGAATTCCAAAGAAAAAGATCGGTAAGACGAGACATTTCTTGAATGCCTTCGCCTAAGAAAAAAGCAAGTCTTAGATCATCTTGATTTAATGATGTCATATGCTTGTTATATTGTGTGTGTGTCGACTTCACGACATTAATCAGCTTTGAAAAAACTGTATGTACCGTATTAGTCAAATTAGATTCAAACATTATTTCCTCATTTGCAAGTTGAATGATGTTTTGAGAGGAAGTATGAATTTCTTTTTGTAAAGCTGCAAGAATAGGTTTATCAACTGAATGTCCGAAAAGTTTGTCATACGCCCAGGTTCCAACCGCTCCGATTGCGATGCCTCCCACCACAACTTGTCGTTTTCCACGGGTGTGGTTGGTGGAATTGTCACTTTCTCTCGAGTCCTCGTATTCAGTTGAAGTGACTGAGGGAGGTGTAGTTGGAGTAATTACCGCTGGAGTTTGGCGAATCGTATTTTCCATAGGCAGAATAGGCGACTGTGTTGCTAAAAGTCCTGCCATCAAATGGTCAAGACGTGTTGTAAGTCCTGCAAAATGTTTCTCAAAAGTGTCAGACATAAAGCATAAGGTTGGATAATCTACGTCGGAAGGAAGTTTAACTTTGCACAAGTCATGAAATTTAGAATGACCAAAATCCTGGATTGGAGTTAATCCAATTTGAAAACTGAACATGAGAGGCGTTGCTTCTGCATACACAACGGTGTGATTTGGAAAAAATAAAATTTTGGCACCCGAATTAGTTGTCAGGGTAGGGGAAAGCTTCTGTGCAGTAATAAGATTTACGATTATGCAGAATAAAAACATAATTTGCTTCATTTTGGACCTGTGTAAAGAAATGAAATAATTTAAATTAGGAGGCCTGAAATAATATAGGACGTTTGGATTGACGACCAAAACGAGTCACAATGACTTCCGCTGGAGCTGTCACTGTAGCCAAAGGCACAGTTGGTACAAGAGCCTTTGTTACGTCCGCATATGATGGATGATCAATTGTTGTTGGTGTGTCCTGTGATGATGAAGGAATTTCCAGTGCCGCTGGACTTCCTATAAGGGAAGGAACAGTTGCTTTATATTCCAATCCTGGCGGACGTTCTTCATATATCTTCAATCTCCGCACGTTTACTATTTCAAGTGTATTATCTGGAATTGATCTAACTTTGAAATTTAGTTCACTTATTTTTTCAATAATTTCATATGGTCCTTTATATTTCTGACCCCAGATTTTATAACTTACGTCTTTTGGGTTAAGTTGAGGGAAAGCTATAAAAACTAAATCTCCTACTTTAAAATTTGATTGACGTAAAAACTGATCCGTCCTAGCTTTACTTTTGTCTTGGGCTTTTAGAATTTCCAATTGAGCAATAATTCTAGCAGTTTTTACTTGTGATAAATAATCAGATCGATTAACTGGGATAGCAAGAGTAGTATCCATAGGAAGGATAGGGTCAATACCAAATAAGAGGTAATGAGGTGAGAATGTGCTAACATTAACCATATTATTAAAAGAGAAAGTTGCGGCTTGCAACCCTAACTCCCAATCATATGGAATATGATGGATAAGAGAAGTTAAAATAGATTGAAACGTTTGGTGTGTGCGTTCCACCAAATTACTTCTATGATTATATGGTGAAATGAAAGTCATATTTGTGCCAGTCATTTTGGAAAGTGCGGCTATTAAATCTGAGCGATTAATTTTTGAATTATCTAACACCAATTTTTCGATTCTTCCGAATTTAAAATAGACATTGTCTGACAAAAATTTGGCTAAATGAAGAACGGTTCCATCTGGTGCTGTGCCAACTATAAGATATTTAGTCAGCATATCTTGTGCTGTAATGATATATCTAGCACCAGAATAAGAGCTTCTTGTAAACGGACCCATATAGTCAGTATAAACATGTTGGAACGGATAGTTGGCAATTTCTATAGACTGATATTGTCCTATACGTTGTCCTCGTTTTGCCTTAGAAGCTTGACATTGTAAGCAACTTTTTACATACAATTTGACTAGTTTGGTTTGGTTGTTAAAATGAAAATATTTTTGCAATCTTTTTAACATTCCATATATCCCTGGATGTCCTGCAAAAGGGGAATTGTGAAAGTAATGTAAAACTTCAGGTATGAGAGAAGTTGGTAATGCTACTTGATGCGTTTGTGAAAGCTTATGGATGTGATAAAGCACGCCGTTTTTCAGAAAATAATTCTGCAAAGGTGTATAAATATTGTCCTTTTGCAGATCTAACAGTGCTTCAAAAATGTCTTTATAAGCACGGTCATTTTTTTGTGCTGTAATTAGCTGTGAACGAAAGTCTGTTCCTGTTTGAAAAATATGAAAAATGTCTTGCATAGTGATAAGTTTGTATGTATGGACTGATTGTAAGAAATGAGAACTTTCTATTCTTGTTAGTGCATCACTAGGATTTTCTGGACCAGGCACATAGATTAATTCTATGTCCCCTCCGAATTCTGCAATTGCTGCAATCCACCTTGCTGCTTTTCCTCTTTGATCATCTGCTTTTATTAGATAGATTAAAGGTTTATGATCTGTGTACACCAAAACTTTATGATAGAGAAGATAATGTTTAAAATGACGTAGTCCAAAAAGGACCGCAGCCATTTCTCTTTCTATAGCTGAATGTTCCCTTTCTGATTTAGTAAATGTCCTAGAAGCATATTCAACAGGGTGTTGAACTTGTGTTATTTCATCTTTTTGTGACAAAAGAGCGCCACATGCTATTAAACTAGCGTCCACAAATAAATGTGCTGGTTGCTTTGCATTAAATAAACGAAGGATTGGAGCAGTAGTAAGCATTCTTTTCAGTATATTAAATGACTGTTCACAGTCCATAGACCACACGAAGGGTAATGCTTTACTGGTCAATTCATGCAAAGGTCTTGCTATGTCGGATAAATGAGGCAAAAATTTTGCATAAAACGTGACCAGCCCCAAAAATGATTTTACTTCGGTCACATTTTTTGGTGTTGGAAACTTGGCTACGAGTTTTATTTTAGAAGGTGATGGTCTAATTCCGTCCTTTCCTACTAGCGTGCCAAGAAGTTCTAGCTCAGTGTATGCTAGGTGTGTCTTGTGTGGCGTAAGCGTTAGGTTGACTCTTCGTAAACGCAAAAATAGACATTCCAAAAAGTGCAAATGTTTAGTATAGTTTTCAGTATGAACGAATGCATCATCCATAAAAGTGGTTATATGATTGAAAGGTGTGAACATATAATCCTTGAAGGTGTATAGGATTATTTTGAAAAATACCATAGGACTATTCTTGAGCCCTTGGGGAAGTCTTAGATAGCAATATTGATTACTTCCTGTTGAAAAAGCGGTATATTTTTGCTCATGTAAAGCCATTAGAATTTGTCCGTACCCATGAATAAGATCCGCGCTAGAGATATATTTAGCACCTTGGAATCTATCCAAAATTTCTGCCATCTGAGGTGTTGAAAATGTATCTGTGCGTGTTACTGCATTCAGCCTGGAATAGTCTAAAACAGGACGGTAAGCTCCTGTTGGCTTAAGTAATAAAATGAGTCTTGAATTCCATTCTGAAGAACAAGGGGTAATAATACCTTGTTTTAATAAAGTGGACACATTTTTTTCTATGATTTCTTTTTCTGTTCCACTTGATCTGAACTGTCGACATGCAATAGGTGCAATGTCCCCTACGTTGATGACACTAAGTTTTACCGGATATTCACCATTAAAATGTGATAAAATTTCCTCATCATTCCAAGTAATACAATCAGCATATTGCATGACCATTGATTTTAGTTTGCATAGTTTTGACTGAGATAATGCAGGGTTGATTTTTAATTCAGCAAATTGCTCCTCGGTCATGAGATGTGGTCTAATTGGTTTAAAATTTAAGTCTTTGAAATGAGGCGATGTTTCAACATTGTATGCTTCCTGTATAGGATGTAAAAACCCTACGACTGTTCCATGATTAATCCGTTTTGGCCTTCTGCCTGGGTTATAAATAGTGATGTATGACAGTTTCTTGTTGTGAATAAATAACTCAACTCCGTATAACTTGAACGTGTCCTCAATTTTATCATTATACTCAAAGTATGCTAGAGGAATTTCTTTGTCTGTTATGATGGAAATCGGTACCTTAGACATTTCCTCGGATTTGATAATGAGTGAATTTGTTACTCTTACTTTGATAGGTAATGATTCCTCTGGGGAAAAATGAGAATCTAGTGGCAATTCTGTCTGTAGGATGAAAGATTGTAGTGCCTGCTCATGGTTGAAGAAGAACGGCATTTCTTTATTCAGAAATTTAATTTTCGAATGCTTATAATTTATTAATGGCTGTAGGCTAACGAGAAGATCGTTCCCTAAAATTAAGGCTTTATCTAAGGTAGATAAATAAGCTACCTGTAATTTAATTTCCTTATTATCTAGTTGGATGTCCAAATGACTCCATTCGGTAATCATTGTCGGACCACCTATGCTGTTCACCTGAATATTTGGAAGACACGGGGTCATTAATTTACTTCTAAGATTTGTTAGTGAAATAGTAGAACCCGTATCAATCAATGTAATAACCTTTGATTCGTTAATTTGTAAAATAGTAAATAATAGTTTAGGAGAATTATCTGAGGACAGAAGGGTATAATTCTCTGCCATCTTTCCTTGTTATTTGATCAAAATGGACACTGTGGCGACGTGTGACCTGGCATGCCACATTTATAACATATAATGTTTTTATTCATATCTGCCGGTGCCTGTCCTGTAGTAGGATTAAATGGTGTAATACTTTGTGAAGGATTTTGAACCTGTGGAAACCAATTTCCTGACTGTGGTGGTTGATTCCAAGTGTTACGAAAACTATTTGACCATGATCTTCCTCCTCGTGGAGTGAAGCCTCTTCCTCCTTTCCCTCGTCCACCACGCTGTTGTCTATCGGGAGGAAAGGGAGGATAATTAACATAGACTTGAAAAGGGTTAAAAGGTCGATTGTCTCTGTTTCCCTGATTATTAAATCGGTTTGAAAAACGAGGATTGTATGGCCTGCGTCCCCTGTTATTTTGAAACCTCTGACCTTCTTGTGTATTTTCCCTTTGCGTTCGAACTTCCGGTCTTATGTTACCCGATTGAAATTTGCCCTTATTTGAGGACTGATTATGACATGATTCAGTCTGATCTTGTTCTTCCTTCTTACTTATGTGTGATATCCCTTCATTTTTATTTGCCTTGATGTCTTTTATTTCGATCCTCAGGTCCTTAACGGAATCACGTAAGCAATGGATTTCATTTAAGACAGTATTGTCTTGCGTAAGGTGATGAACTGAATTTGACAGGCTCATTGCATGAAACTTTTTTAGCTGTTGGAGAGAATCCAAAATTTCCTCAGTCGTTTTTGGTTTACTGAGAAAAATAGACTTTGCCAAGTCTGGCTCAATTCCCTTGAGCAGAATTCTAATCTTTCTTGATTCTGTCATGTTTGGATCAATTTTTCCCAATTTATCCAATACTGAATAAAAATATGTATAAGGATTGTCATTCTTGGTAAGTTTCAAATTTTCCAACTCCTTTTCTACTTCCTCTATAGGTTTAATTTCTGAGAAAGCCTTTTTTATATCTCGTTCCACTTCCCTCCATCCAAGAGAAATTCTATGCTCAGGGACATCCTGTTCTATAGCCTTCTTTCCTCTATACTGTCTAAACCACATATAAGCAGGGCCTGACAGATACGTTGAGAGGAAACTGATTTTTCTGGCTTCATCCCAATGTTGAGAAAGAGCCGTCAGATTATACTCTTCTAGGAAGCGCCTGATCGATGTCGTGCCATGATATTTTTGTCCCTCTGTGGGCGGCACGTAAATGCTAATTAGGTTATTTAGTGGGATTGTGGGGTTAACCAAAATAGATCTTTCCTCGTTCATTCTATCAATCCCTTGTCCTTCCCCCTGTCTCAAATTAGGCATTTCTATTACTCCTGGTTGTACTTGTTTATTTGGAGCAAGGCCTTGAACGCTTGCTGGTATGTTGTCAAATTGCAAAACTTTTCTGACTTTTAGGATTGGCTTTTGAATATCTATTTTAGGCAGCTGTGGAGCTGTCGGGGTAGGAAAGTTTACCAAAATTCGTTTTTGCGAACAACTATCCTTTCCTGTCTTAGGGGTAACTTGTATGTGATCCAACCCCACCTTTGGACTTGGTGGAGCTAATGGAAATAGAAAAATGACGTCTTTCTTTAGATGAATCCCCGGGAAATTCTCGAGAGAATTAAAAGGTGGTGGAGGTTCCCTAATTTTAGCAAGCTCAACCTTCTGGTTTTTGTCTTGTCTAATATATGTTGGTGGAAAAGCTAATTTCAGAATGTGATCAAATAGGGTGAGCTGCCAACATTCACTGGGAGTGTCGTAAGCCCATATAAGGTCTGTTAGCTTGTTTGCGGGTGTTGGTTCCGGAAATAATGATGCAAATTTAAAATTTGATTTGAATTTTATCAATTGCTTGTTATGAGCAATATGTTCAAAATGCTTGATGGGTGTGGAAGAATGAATTGGATGACGATGTAGATATGTATCGTCTATAAATTTTCCTAGCAAAAGACGTGGCAGTGATGGGGAAACCGAGACTACGTCTTTATTTTCCTTACTTCCTCCTGCCTCAGGTGAAACCTGCGCCTCTTTTCGAGGTGTGAAAAGATTTTTAACTGCAGAAGTCGTTTTAACCACCGCTTCTGCTAATTGTTCTTTAATTGATGGTGTATGAATCGGTGGTTTATGTGCTACTACTGGCTGTCCGTGAAATTTAGCTGGAGCGATAATATTCTGACCTCTGGAAGAATGAGCTTTGTCGGAAATTGTCTGCTTTTCTAACCCCGCGGCTAAGTCATCGACGGTTTCTTTTGTAATTTTGTCTACTCTGGCTTTTGATTGCTCTTCGTCCGAGCTGTCGTTGGTCTCGTTATAATTGGGAGATCTCCGGTCTAGGTGAGATTTATCCTGTGTGATATCAATTGACATAAGCTCTACGTTAGGTAGGGGAGGAAATTGATACTGTAAGATGGTCGTATCTCCCTCGTCTACCGTGATATCTTGAGTGATGTCAAAAGTTCCCTGTCTTGCGCCTTTAAGGTCCGAATGCTCCAAAAGGGAGTCGGCCTGGCGTTTATCTCCAAGTTTAATTGTTAGGTCGTCGTAGAGGGTAGGCTTAGCTGTCTTCAGCCGATTTTGTAACTCAGCCTCCTCTTTCGATTTTCGTTTTTCACCTGGCAATGCTGATATATCAAAGGCTGGATCAGTAGGATTAATAAACCTGTCTTGATCCGTTTCTAAATCCCTACTGCCTTGACCTGTAGCCATTCATGCTTACTGAAGCGCCACTATTAATGGCGGAAAGGGATGTATCCTTAAACTATTTTGCATGCCTAATCGATTAAATCCTTAGCCAGCTGGTAAATTATACTAAATATAAGGCCTATTATGATTTATTGTTATAGTCCGGACTTTATATGTACAAGTGCACTGTCTTACTTTGCCCCTTATATTTTTGAGATCCAAGTCTCCTACCTCACTAAAAGAATTTACTTATGACCCTTTTATTTTTTATGCAGATATCTGTCTAACTCGGAACCTGCGTCCCTTGTGAGTTATGCCCGTTGTAAAAATGTTTCAAATCCAATTACATTTATTTATTTTCTCAAAAAAAATATGGTACCTTGATTATCTTAGTTGTCAGCGCTGAAATCGGGCTTTGGGGCTGGGTCTAGATAGTCTTCTTTCTCCCTAACTAGATTAACACGTAACGATTTAAATTGTTCGATAAAGATGTGGGATGGGGTATCCTGAAGTCACCAATGATATCGAATTATGCGGGTATGATAAATAAGGCGAGTGAGAGAGAAGAGAAGAGAGGTAAGATAAGATGAGATAGTTATTATTAGGAGACCAAATCGTGAATGACTCTCTTCCGAGAGTGAACAAGAGTATATACCGAGAATGGGCTAGTGCCAACTTGGCACAGTTCGAAGCCCATAATACTCCCAAGTTGATACATCTGTGGCCATAGTACCCTTCTCAACAATAGATTTAATTCGTTTTGCCTTCTTTGTGTAACTCCTTTGCGTGCAGTATCCAATGAGGATAAGGATCCATCTCCCGTTCCCTCTGACAGGGTAACCCGTTGTGGTGGTGAGTGCAATATCTGGATTTCAAAATAAAGTGGACGCGACCAATTAATTGCGAATTATAACTTGATATGTGCTATATTTAGTGATTATCTACTTACCTCCAGCATCTCCGACAGCAGCACCGACTGTCTCAGCAAGTGGATTTGATTTCTGAACGGGAATCCCTGGTTTTCCAAGGTAGCATTCCTTGTACTTCGTGTTTACAAGGGTGGCAAAGTTGTATGCAAATTGAACTGCAAGGATTGGGATTTGCTTTTTAGAATTGTAGCAAACCGGTTCCTATTTGAGACAACGACATATCATTTAATTCCTATTAAATCCATCAATACTAACTGTTTTACCGCACCGATATTTGGATGTTTGGAATTTGTTCTTGTCCAGTTTTTTGGGGCATTTTGACTCTGTTTCAATTTCCATCCACGGTTCATAACGATAATGCTGACGCTTGCACCGCACTTCCGCAGTTCAATAGAAAAAAGGGATGCAATGGAAACCTTTCGTCTTCACCACAGTAATAATAATAATATAATAATAGTAATAATAATAGTAACACAAACACTGTCGAAAGTTCCAACTCAATCCGATAAAGTTTATGTGTTGAATCGAATGTTGTAGTGTCCTGTGCACAATTGACTGCCATAAATGCAGTCAATCCTTTCTGCTGAGTAGAGCCAAGAAAGATGCAAGTTGAGTCATGATGATGACTATTCTCATTCCTTACTCGTTTACAAAGTACAGAATGACGTTGGCGTTGAGTTCTGACTAATGCAGCAAACGGACCTCACAAACTAGTTTTCGTCTGCACACTACATATATATTCATGCAAGAAGTGTGGCGTGACAATGTGGAAAGAAGCGATAGCCTTTCCTTCACTCGTTGAACGAAGATGACTCAAAACTTATGCCTATCGGCTTATGCCTAAGTTCTTGACATGGATTCTGCATGACTGACTATTACAATGAATCTTTGACGTCGTTTCTTGGATTCATATGAATTGGTGATTGATGGGTCTTTGAGTAAGCGTCTTCGAAGAACCTGTCTGGGTTTTTTATTGTTGATGTGTTAATTAATTACACGATACGTCGGTGTATTCTTATGAAAGGCTGTCCGGTGCGGTGAACCTGAGTCCATCCTAGTTGCAAGCTTTCTCATAATACATGAAGTCCTGGAAAGTTTAATTGCATATGTAAATGTGTCTTGCATAGACAACAATTTTTTATAACGCCTTACACTAAGGAAAACAGCTGACAACAAAACTGCTTTGATCTTCGGATCTTCCAGACCTGGTGGGAATGAGGAATTAAGGACAACCCTTCCCGAACCAGTCTCTGCCCTCACAATGTCCACATTCCCCATCCTCTGTCCGCTTCCGCTTTCGCCACCACCGACCGGTGGCAAGGTCTGTTGATCCCAGTTGTACCAAGCCTTCGTTCCCGGGATCTCTGCTACCTCCTGACCCTCTGCATTTCTTACGACTATCACCGACCCTTTCGCAAGGGAGTGGTATTCTGACACGGACCCGAAAAGCTCTGTTCCATTGTTTGAACAAACCTCAACCCACTAGAAACAAATTAAAAGGCATTGAAATCAGCTGATTTTCACAAGTGGCACTACTCACATTTGTTGACGTGGGAAAAGTACGTCTCATGGTGAACACGTCACGACCAGTCATGACATCCTGAAAGGTTATTGTGAACGGTCGCACGACCCCCATCATCCGTCCGGTGTACCACTCTGTGTACTCTTCTGCCCTTAAAAGCACTGTCCCAGAAGAAGCATTGTCCACAGTGAAGATGTTGTAGGTTTCAAGTAGCCCAGAGAGGAACCCACCTTCGGGATTGGTCCTTCTGGATTGAACTACCCGAACAGATTCCACCCCACCAAAGACGCTCCGAAGAATAGCGTTATCATCAGGTGTTGGTGAATTAGCATCCTGTTCACTGTAATTTTGAATCACACGATCCATGGAGATCCATGATCTTTGTATTATTTGTCAGGAAAATTTACCCAGTTTCAGAAACCACATGTTCCGGTCTAACAGCATGTTCCCGAGATAATGAATTCTCTGCCTCTACCACAGTAAGAGGATCCCGAAATACTAAATCCACGTTCTCCAGCTCCACTTGGAATAAAATTAAAAAATAATACAATACGATAAATCAACACTTCAAGGAAAGGTGGGTAACTCCTTACCCGTTGTGTGTTTGGATACTTGGATGTCACTCATTGTTGTGTATGTGACGGATCAATCGATCTAAATGTCGCCAATCAGTGCTAGCCAATGAAGAAAAACTTTAATGTACACAACGTGATTCTTTTAGGCCTATTAGAGTGATGTGATTAGTGTATTCAAATTACTACTTACGAGGTAAACAAAACGTCTGAGCTGTTACAACGGCGATAACTGTATGTCGAATACAATAACACGTCTTTAAATTCCAAAACTCTAGCACTATACGTCAACCATGTGTTGTGCTCAAATATTGTGGAATAACAATCATCATGCCTGCAGCAACGGAAAATACCCGAGAAGGAGCAATGTATATTCACACACACATACCGAGTATCCCGACATAGTATATATATCAATATCACTGCGTTAGTGCGTTGGTTGTCGTTGTCATCACAAAAAACAAAACCCCGATCCTCTCCACAAGTACTCATGCAAGCAGCAGTATGATGGTTCTGTTGTGTAGTTTTCTACTGCCGTCCGCTTCATAAACGCAGATTCAGCAGCAAGTGGTAAATTTGGTTGTACGAGTATGTGCGTAAGCTCTAGGTCAACCCAGCATACGGATAGTTTAACTAAGAAGGGAACATCACCACGTGTAAGTGAAGCTTCCGCTTGATACTGACATATGTTACGAGGGATGCAATTTGAGTAAGTGTGCTACCCTTGGTTTCTGTGTATGGGCCTCTCAAGGGACCGGAGGAAGGATTCTTTGAATTGCCAAGATGGATTGATGGATCTTGCCGTTTTCCCACAAACTCAAGGAACAAATGTCAACAAGAAATTAAGGGTTAGGATAGTTTGTGTTTCCATTTCACAACACATGACTCGAGGCGTATAACCTAAACAATCGTAGTCTTTGCAAGACAATATTATTGGCATATCTTGAACTTCACTTCGGCAATTTCTTAATTGTTCTCCATAAAGAGTGGAATCGAGTCATTCGTCTTGTATCCCGATATCTCATGTCTTTCGTATTGTAAAACTTTTATCCCCACCCTCCGATTCTAATTGCACGCTTTCTCGTAAAACATGAAGTCCTGAAAATAAGTAAATAATATACACTTTATACCTGCACAACAATTTCCTGAACACCTTACAATCAAGAAAACGCCGGCCAACAAAACCGCTTTTATCCTGGGATCTTTAAACCCTGGTGGGAATGTGGCGTTCATGACGAGGCTTCCCGATCCACTCTCTGCCCGGACTATTTCCACGGTCCCCATCCCGTCCCCTCTACCGCTTCCGCCACCGTAAGGTGGTAGGATTTTTCGAGCGTTTGAACGACCACAGTTGAACAATCCGCTGCCCCCTTCAATTTCCGTCACCAAATGGCCCTCTACACTTCTCACGACAATCCTGGACTCCGCGGAGGCTGCTGACACGGATCCGAAAAGTTCCTTTCCATCGCTTGAATACACCTGGACCCACTGAAACGCACAAAATCTGAGATCAGCCGATTTTCAAAGGTGACCTTTCACTTACATTACAAGGTGTGGAAAGTGCACTCTTCATCGTGAAAACGTCACGTCCAGTCTGGGCGTCTTGGAAGGTTATGCTGAAAGGACGCACGAAGCCCATCATCATCCCTGTGTACCACCCGGTGTGCTCCTCTGCTTTTAAAATCGGCGTCCCCGAAGAAGCATTTGTGACCGTAAAGATGTTGTAAGTTTCAAAGAGTCCTGAAAGCAACCACCAGCCATCTGAAACCGGTTGTCTGGATTGCACAATTCTCACCGCTTCTACTCCATCAAAGACGGCTTTTAGAATGCCTTTTTCATCGTCATTTCTGGAACGCCGGATTTCTTTCTCTCTGCATTTTTTAGTAACAAGAAACAGCATTGGAACCAATTTAAAAGCATCTCATGTGATTCAATTTGAAATTGCCGCAAAATCTTACCCTGTCTCTTGACGTGGTACTATTGATAGCGACTCTTCGATTTGAGCCGACAGCATTGCCTGATCATAATCAGGCGGGGGTGGAGATGGAGGATTGTCAATCACTTCGACATTATGACCAATGTTTTCGTTATCGCCAGTAGCACCCAAATCCTCATTTTCCAGACCTACGTTAAACCGAGTTAATGGACAGGGTTTTAAAAACACAATGATGAGTACGAATAACAGCTTACCTGGGATTTCGGATTGGGAATTATGTGGGTCCCCCATTGTTATCCCTCTTAAGGGAACTTGTAGCTCTAAAACACTTTTAAGCCAGAAACTTTCTCGATTGTTCACTGAAAACAACCCTCCAAACTATTGATTTTTGAATTTTCTTCAGTTTGTAAGATGGTAATTGGAACTTAGTATTTTATGATTTACGTAAAACAAAAACATGAAAGCTATTTCTCCGCTATTGTATTCAGCCATGTGATTTCATGTCTACATTGCCTCTGGTTTTACAATAATGACAATAATATGTGATTCCACCGGTGTGTAGAAATGAAATGAAAGAAACCTCAAACTGAACCAAACTAAACAACTCACAAAAACAAGTTGCCGTCAGCAAAAAATGAAGAAGACCTAAACCGAGCACCGTATACAGACACATTTAAACGACGCGAGAGCATTTGGTTATGCGTTCAACATAGAAATTTGTCTGTGGTTGTAGTCGTAAAACACAAACTGCAAGCATAATCATACATATGCAAACACCGAAACATTTCGCTATCGCTATGTGTAGATTATAGAAAAGCAGAGAGGATTAAAGCTCCTTGCTTGTAGGAATGGAAGTAGATGCAAAGTTTTTTCATATCGCTGTGCGTAGTAAGCACAAAGCATGCCGAATACGCCGTAGGAAGAAATCCTATTGCTTACGTAGCAAGCTTCAAATAACCATGTGTGAAAATGCATGTATGCTTGTCGTTTGGTTTCGTGTAAAAGCACATTCTCTCTCAAAATAATATCAGTTGAAGTGACAACAAGTCGACTGGTAAATAAATATTTGACAACGTCTTTACTTCTGCCACTCCGACATTTTGATTAGTTACCTTAAACAAGTGTAGCATAAATATGAGTCTTCCCAAATACGATGGAGGACCACGTAAGTCTACTATCAAGATGTAAACATTGATTGCTAACAGTGTACATTTAACCGTTAGTAAATAGGACTGGGGTGGTACCAACCCATGGGGAAGGGGTACACAACGAAGGAAACACTAAGCTTTCTCAGGCCCCACCACCAAACTATGAGGAGGCAGTGAGGATACCACAACCAGGAATCAGGTACACATTTCAAATTTCCGTTCCAACTAATGTAGATTCCATTTATGTACAGCGAAAAAGGAAGCGAAATCTTGGAGGCTGCCTTGGGTGGTGTTGACACCCTAACGATAACTGAAGGAATCATCAACCCTGGACTATTTTCTGATGAATGGATGAAGTACGTTTATACTATAAAAGACAGCTTTTCCGGCCGGGAAATAATCAGAGGGGAGCAAGAAGTTTATAACTACAGTCGCTCACTGCTTGGAAATTTGAGACAATTTGAAATGCCTCTGAAACATGTTGGAAGTGGAACAGACACCTTTTTGATTAAACGATCGGGTCTCAGAGTTGTCGAGGTCTTCTCGAATAAAGAGCTCTTTGGTTCGGTGGAACAATGTGACGAACTTATGGCCACTCTTTTAGCAGTCAAAGACAAGATGGGAACAAAAGTGTTCGATGTGGGGGCACGCTCCATCCTTTGGAACTTTGGTAGGGAGGAGATGTTTCGAATCACCCCGGTTGGAGAGGATAGCAAAGTTACCTATGGGGAAGGATACATTTCCAAGCCTCTCAACTGTGAACCCGTTGAAGCGTTCCATACAATCGTATCCTTCAATCTCGCATTTCCCCCTGGGTTGCAAGATGTCCGGAAGAAAGCACTTTTGTTGGCTTCGGTTTTCGTGAATGTAAGGATATTAACCTTAACTGTGTCTTTGTTTATTCCAACGTCTTTGTTTGCTCTGTTTCTAGGACTTTTTGTTTTTCGAACGTCCTGGACAAGTGCATTCGATTCCACCAATACAAAGTGGTCCAACTTTTGTTGCCTAATTAACACAAATCTGAGAAATGTTCACTTACACGCGGACGAATGTCTCTTTTTCTTGTTTCAATAAATTAATCAATCTCATCACCTTTTTAAAATAATAGAATACATTGAACCTACGAAACAGTGCGTGCAGGTGAGTACACATTCGTATTGTGTGTACACCTTTTGATTAAACCGTTCGTCAATTTAGTTCGTTTGAAGTTCAAAACAATTTAATGCTTTTTTGGCAATTACTCCCAATAAAAACCCTGTCATTAGTGTATCTCTAACATCAGGCATGTGATGTACCTAAAACGAATGAATCGTACATGGACCTTGTTCACTTAAATGTAAAACAGGTTTTTTTTATCTACTCACTTGCGTCATGTGTGAACCGTTTCTCAGTTTTACGCAGAAATGAAATTGGAGAGAATAAAGTTTAGCGTAGCATCCTCCTTTTCTCCGAGCTCAGTCTGGCTTAGGCGTGGGAACTTGAAACTTCTTGGATTATGGGCTCACCAAATAAGTTCCTGACTGCGGAGTGTGGATTCAAGGTTACCTACGTGGCCTCACTCGTAAGAAGTTGTTAAATGTTTTGCACATAAAATAAGTATTACTTGCAAAAAAATGAAGATTTGGGGAGCCTGGTCCCTGCAACATGGAATCAGAGCCCTGATTGCGACGAATGGAAGAACAGAAGAAGACATTGTGGCACTCTTTGGACCCCACTTCAAGGAACCTAGTCTTGCTGCGAACACAGTTGCAAACTTTTTGAGTGGAACATCAAGCGTCAATCAGTCTTACGCCGCAAGTAGGAATCTCACCGGTTAACTTGTTGAACCTTTATTACATTTTCCTGATTTGACCGTAGCTTACCTTGTGATGGAAAATTGCGTCATGGCTTGTGACGTTTTGCTGGGATCGCTTATGCTCGTTACGACCATTCCATTTGCCCTCCTTTTTGGGAGCCACTACAGATCTGAGGTATGTGATGACATACAATCAGCTGATTTAAGGGTGTTAGTCTAAAGGTCATGCCCTGTTTTCAGAAGGGTTCCCCGGAATCAACGCTCAAAGGAGGGCTCAAAGTCTGGCTTGCCATGATGATTTTGCTATGGATCAGTTACGTGGGTGGCCTGTTGGGAGATGCGGGAAACGTTTTTCATGCCTTACCTACAGATGCACATGTAGCGGCAATCACTATGCTTGTACTCCGGTACCTCATGGGACTCTTTCCCCTATCAAACTGCATCTTTGGATTCCTTTGGTACAGAAAGATGCATGTGGAGGGGGATGTGGAGGAAGGCTGTCTCGCTCGTTGGCTCTTTTATTGTTCCATAACGGAGTGGGGTTGGCATATATTCTGGCTTGTCGCCTTCATACTTAACTGGACCGTTTTCATTGTCATGCTCTCCATTGACGTGAGACCTGCTTCGACGCGTTCGTTGCA
>JAQGCL010000117.1:0-22996 GCA_034699605.1 Isotomiella paraminor | reverse complement strand
ACACTTCAACAATGCCTCATCAAAACTACCTTCCCAATCCACAACAATATTTCTTTTATCGAAACAAAGGAAGGGGTAGCTCATCATCCAGTAATTAAAACCATTTCCCCACGTGCCCATCGTCAGTGTACGACGAGGACCCCTACACCCTTCAACTTCCATCTCTTTGCCTTCCATTAGGAGGTGGCTGAGGAAATAGAAACCACGAACTGACTCTTCCTTGAACGTAATTGCGTGTGGTGTCAAAATTTGCTTGACAATTTACTTAATTTTTTTTAAAATTAATGTTCAATGATTGTTCAGCAAGAGCAAGAGTAATGTTGTGTTGAGATGGAACTTTTTCATATCTCCCACCACAAATCAAATCTAAGCTATTTGTATCATGTCATGTATAACAACAGATGGCTCTACTGCACTGTCAACTCATCCCATCACTCGTTCAATTTCATCATGATCATCATCTTTTTGTTTTAAAATCGATATTGATTATGTTTTTCATAATTATCTTCTCATTGTATGAGTTATATAAGTTTGTGATTTTTGTCACTTTGATTTCTTCATCTCCTCGTCATTATGTTTGTGTTTGGCATTACATTTTTGTTTCTTTTAGTTCTATCCTGTTTAGTAATTTGAGTAAAAATGTTGTTTATTGTTACAAGTTGTAACAAACAATCCCATGGGCAAGGAGAAGCAATAAAATTATTATACTTATTTCCCATTAAATATGTCGTCTTTGCGTTTGAAATGTTTATTGCCCATAAATTACATATTCCAATTATACATTTCCAATTCATACACTCTGACATCGTTGGAGAACATGCCTTCTGACTCAGAG
Source organism: Isotomiella paraminor (assembly GCA_034699605.1). Taxonomy (NCBI): domain Eukaryota; kingdom Metazoa; phylum Arthropoda; class Collembola; order Entomobryomorpha; family Isotomidae; genus Isotomiella; species Isotomiella paraminor. The sequence continues at coordinate 22,161 of JAQGCL010000117.1, read as the reverse complement.
TAGAGTGATAAATAATTGAGTCGTGAAAAATTCTTGTATGCCAGTTTCGTATTTCACTATAACAAACAACACACCACGGACAAGGACAAAGGAGGAGAAATAAAATTATTATTCTTAGTTGCCATTAAATATGTCGTCTTTGCGTTTAAAATGTTTATTGCCCATAAATTAATGGCATATCCGCTTTAATAATAAAAAAGTATCATGTTTCAGACTGTTGACGTTGACTGATCTTCTCTGTGATCCAATCCATCTTTGAGCTTTGAATGAATGAAATTTAAGGTACATGCTTTCGTTTGAACTTTGCATTGCATTGCTGGGCCACACAGACTCATGGCGTCTTCATAAGAATTCAGACTGTTGCAAAACGACAGTCATTTGTTTAGATAAAGCTGTTGACGAGTACATTATGAATGAGTATAGACGGTGAAAACGTTCGGCGATTGAAAAACTGTGCTTTATAAAAACAGCAAGTTCTTCTCAAAGAGATTCAGTCTTTTGCTTGATTTCATCATCGCAACATCTAACTTAAATACACGTTGATACCACTTCCAAAAACAAAATCTGCAATGACAGGGCAACCTAGGACTGGTGGTAAGTGGTTACTTTAGCTGTATTTTACTTTACTCTCTACTCTATTGTACAGTTCACCTTACATAGATTCCAAATTGATTGTTTTTTTTGTTTGTCTCTAACAGAAGTCGTCAACATAGGGAACAGGGATGTCTTTGTCCGTCAAGGCTATCCTCACATGGAACGCTCAGAAATATTGGGCAATCAACCGCCAAAGTTCCGGATGCCGGAACGAAATGAATTAGAAGAATACGACTTTGGAAAAATCATGAGGCTCTACGGACGTTTCGGATGGACACAACGTCGTATCAGCAGCAGTGGACATGGAGCTGGACAACTTCGTCCTCCAGTTTACGATGGTATAAAGAACAGGATGAGATAAATAAATAATAAACGATTGTTTTATATTTTTAGTTACGGTGTATAAAGTGGTGGAGTTGACTCATAATATACGAACAGGTCTGACAGGAGCCGAAAGTGCAGAATGGCAGTTGTCCCGGAACGTTTGTCGCTTCTCATCAGGCGAAACCATCTTTATTACGGATGCAACTAGGGGGAACATGGGAAGACCAGCAGCATTGAACGACTATCAACAAGGCTTGGGGGCCATTACAAGATTCTATGCAGATTTACTGGCCACCCATCGATTGAATTTCTTCAGGCAACCTGGTATGTTCTACTAATCGCAACTTTTTCATTGGAAGGTTAATAATCACTGTTCATTTTTTTATTGCATAGATGACAGTGACAGTGACTAAACGGAGGACAACCTGAAGATTGAAAATGGGTCAAAATTAAGGGGTTACGTTTTACTCTTCAACTTACCGCTTGCATTCAACTTTTGTCCTTAATAATGTCCAGTTTTTTTTCCCCTGTTTTTTCCCATCCATCAATGAATCTATTTATTTCAATGTCCTACGTACCGTACATAAACCCAGTAGGCGACTAGATGAGCTTATCATCATCATTAAATTGTCTCAATCAATAAATGAGCTAATCACCATATCTTATTGTCCCTTTGATTTGTAAGATATTTAAAGTATTTTAAAATTTGTGTAACAATGTTAGATTTTTACTAAAGTAATAAAAATATCCATCCAATTGTTAATTTTGATTAATTATAGCGGAATCCCTTTTGTAGCAAAAGCGTAGTCATTGTGAGAAGAAAGAGAATAAGATTAGCTCCTGAGCTGCAATTCCGCTCCGCTCGCTCAACAAGTTGCCTGCGCTTGCCTTCTTCTGCAAAGTTATGCATCACAACAACAGGGAATGAGACTAGGACTTTTTTCATAAGAATGGGATTGTAACGTATTCATCGTGTTGAAATTTATTAGAAATACATTGTACCCTTTTACCAATGTCGTTGATACATTATTAACAATATCAATGTTTTAAAAATAGTGTAACGGCTCTATACATTTATTACAATCATAAAACCGTTCATCCCAAATGTCAATTTGATGCAAATAGAAAGGACTCCATTCCCTAGCAAATGTGCATTCATTGTCTCCTTTTTCTCATTATTTTATAAGCAATGTGTGCTTGCTCGTGAACTGTAGTGTTTTGGTTCGCCCTCTTGTCTCTCCTCTATCGCCCTCTTCTCAAAAAGAGAAGAACTTTTATGACTTATTTTTATGGAAAGCATGCAAGGCATGCTTTGTGTGATGCCATGTGTGTCTCTATCTCAAAAAAAGATTATTTTTGTTCAGATCGGAGAAGAATTAAGTAGTGTGCGGAGCGGAACAAAAATAATTCTCCGTAGATTATTTAATTTGTTAAGTTCGCGGATAAAATTATTAATTTGTTAAGTTCGCGGACAAAATTATTAATTTGTTAAGTTCGCGGACAAAATTATTAATTTGTTAAGTTCGCGGATAAAATTATTAATTTGTTAAGTTCGCGGATAAAATTATTAATTTGTTAAGTTCGCGGACAAAATTATTAATTTGTTAAGTTCGCGGACAAAATTATTAATTTGTTAAGTTCGCGGATAAAATTATTAAATTGTTAAGTTCGCGGAAAAAATTATTAAATTGTTAAGTTCGCGGAAAAAATTATTAATTTGTTAGATCAATTGTTAGAAATGAACAACAAAGTCGACGTCCCGAGGACGTTCCAGATCAAGACTTATCGGCCTACTTGGGAGGAGTTTAAGGACATGAAGACATTTATAATAAATGTTAGTTTATTGGTCATTAACTTGTTCAAAAATTATTGATTTTGGGCATATTATATTTTCAGATGGAGAAAGATGGGGCTCATCTTGCGGGCATTGCCAAAATCGTTCCTCCGAAAGAATGGATTGTTTGTAAATCAAATTACAAGAAAAAGATCATTAACGCGATGAAAATCACCCCCCAACCACAACGCGTTAGAGTTGCCACCAAAGGATTTCATCAGTTTGTCACACAAATTCCAAAACCTGCCATGTCTGTAGAACGTTTCAAAGAACAGTGTGAAAAGTACTGGAATTAAAAACCAATAAACAAAAAAAATAATTCACTAATGATATTCTTTCAGAGACCATCCGATTCCTTCCGACGGTGTAGATCTTCCCAGTGCGTTTTGGTCTGACGTAGTCACCGGCAGAAAAAAAGCTGTGCTGTATGGGGAAGGGGTTGCTGGATCTTTGATGGACAAAGAATTGGTTGTATGGAATTTCCAAAAGTTGGGCACCATACTGGATTTGGTCGAGGATGAGCAGGGCAAGGTGTATAACGGGGTCAATACCCCTTGGTTATATTTTGGATCATGGAAGGCTGCATTTGGTTGGCACACGGAGGACATGGATTTATATTCTATAAATTACCTTCACTTTGGGAAACCCAAACATTGGTACCACGATAACCACTATGATGATCTTTTCATTGTTATATTCTATTTTACATTTAGGTATGTAATTCCACCTTCCCACTCTTATGCGTTTGAGAGACTTTGTCGAAGACTATTCCCTGAACAATTCGACATCTGTCCTGCATTCTTGCGTCATAAAGTGCTCCTCGCACACCCGGAAATTTTAAGTCAGCATAACATTCCCATTGATGAAGTCATACAAGGAGAAGGAGACCTTATAGTTACATTCCCTTACGGATATCACTCTGGTTTCAACTATGGCTTTAATTGCGCAGAGGCAATTAATTTTGCATATGAAAGGTAATGCGAGATTTTATAACGTAACTCACGCATCTGTTAAGATATTGATTTAAAATTGCAGATGGGTAGAATATGGGAAGCGAGCAAGCCTTTGTATTTGTCGAGGAATTAGCTTCAGTGTCCGTATCGACATGGAGTTGTTCGTGAAAAGGTTCCAGTGTGAGAAATTACAGAAATGGCTTAAAAACGAAGACATTGGTAACTAATATGCCTTTTAACCCTTTTACAAAATACATTTTATCAATAGGTCCTCATCCTGAAGGACCTGCAGAAAAGACGTTTGCATGTGGAAAAGATGTTCGTATTATTGGATATAGCCAATCACCTCATGATGATGACTACATTGTTAACGTTGTCTACGAAGAAACGCGACCACACCACAGTATAATTAAACAGGATGAATCGCAATATTTTCTAAATGAGTTAGAAACAATCAGCGACGACGGTTTAGAGCCAATTAGCGATGACGAATTAGAAGAGACATTTGACAACAATTGTAAGCTCCTGTACTAAGTCTCATGATATAAAATTTCAATCTCTTTAATGGATGTAGATGCCTATAACCAACATGTCTCAGAAGAAAAGAGCGTTAAAGTAACGAACTTGCCTTACGGTACGCACTTATATATCTTTATTCTTTGTAGTATTTCATACTGAGTTATTTTTGATTTATTTAGAAACTAAGACTGAGGATTTGGAGATTCATTTTAGAGATTGTGGTCCAATTTTACGAGTATCCATCCCCCTTGATATACGTTGGCGTAAACCACGAGGATTTGGAGTCATTGAATTTATGGACAAAAGTTGTGTGGACAAAGCCGTGATGCTGGACGGCAAACCTATTGGGCAGTTTGGAAGAAGGCTCAATGTAAATTTATTTTGTTGAATTCAACTTAATGAATGTGTCATTGATTTTTTAAATAATTATATTAGGTAACCCGCATAAGGGTCAAGTTGTAGTCATCTGCAATCTGTGATGGCTCCTGAACTGCAGAGGTTGTGCCTTTCTGTCTCAAGCTATCGGAGACAAAGAGAGAGACAAAGCAGAGACACTTTATTGTCTCAATTGGAAATTTGAATGGTTTTATTTGGTTTTAAATATTTTATGCTGTCCCGTCCATTATTGTAAGTTGCCAAACCTACCAAATCAAAAAAAATCGTTTTTGTACATAAAAAAAAACTCTAGTACACTAGCTGGATTGATTAATGGATTCGTATGAATCCAATGAAGAATTCAAGGCCTAAAAGGGCTCACCAGAAGAAGTGGCAACAAAGTTATGCCACTGTATGGCAATAGGCAATATCGCCATGACACTAATTCAATAAGTTTTCAATAAGTTTTACTCGTATCTAAGTTGATATGCTTTTTCGGGGTTTGCCCTGTTTTCTATGTGTGCCCTAAGCTTCTCAACTTGCCTCCTGTATTTTAGAATTTGTTCTAAATCACTCTCAAGTTGTCTCAACATTCGTAATAATTAGGTTTGTCCGATGAAGTTAGCCCTTGTTTGTGTAATCTCAAATCTCATTTCATTTTATCCTTAAATATCCAATATTATTTGCATTAAACAGTCATCGTTCAGATCAACAGACCAGATCATGTATATTTATTTGTTTTTCATAATTATAATACAGATAAATAAATAAAAAAAATAATAAAATCAATGGAAAGAAAAGAAAACGGGGAGATGATTGTTTTCTTTATAATCAACGAGTCTTGCAAGTGTATTGAGGCCTGCACTTCTTCTTGGCATCTAAAAAGGACATTTACCATTAGCACAATGACCATTAACAACAACACGAGATTTAAGAATTACCAAGGATGAGCGAAACATAAAAGCTTGCAAATGTTTCGTCCATGTAAGAATCCGGAGCATTCTATCCATCTCTGCTTCTGGTATCGTTTCATTTTCGTTCCAGGGTGCGCCTAACTGAGATATGGTTAGACGCTCCAAACCTATATTAAATTTAGAAATTACTAGTAGTAAACAATGTCAAACATGAGTTATTACCGTTACTGAAGAAATCTTCACCGGTAGCCTGGAATGCAGTCGTCATATCTTGAAGTGAAATGTTGAATTCCAAGTTCAGTATAACTTTCTTAAATTGAGTATTCCATTCACGTAGGGATCTCAACACATTTTGCATTAAATCAATCACATCAAAGCAATTAATATCAGTCACATGGAACTCTATCTCGGTTAATTCGGGAAAAGCCATTTGTAGTGTCCGTAGTCGATGAATCGAATCCAATGGGTACAAAAGAGATCCATGTATTTTCAAAGTCTTGACTGTCGTGAAAGGATGATTCAAACCAACGCTGAGAGGATCCCAAAACCATTTCCCATCACAAGAACCTTCAATCGATATAGTGATGTTTTCAACAGCCATTGTATCATTTGACATCATGAGATGCCATAATGTCTCAGTTATTAGAGGCACAAAAGACGGCTTGAAAAGCCCAATTGTCAGGGATTTCAAGGCTGATAAAGGGCGTAGCTCTCGTATTGGACCACACCGAGATACACGGTATACATGTACATAATCTGCTTCACAACGATGGTACAGTTCAAGAGATTCCAGTGTAGAAGCAACCGTGTTCAACATATCAACGAGTTTCTGAACATGAAAAAGTTTATGTATATTAATCCTGTGTGTATTATTAGTATATGGTATACCTCTGTTCTTTCCTTTGTAGAATCGTGTCTCACTGTGCACTTCAATTTCTTAAGTTCTCTTATGTTGTGCAGTTTCAGAATTAGATCCCCGTCAAGGACCAAATTTTCCAAGTTCGGGGTGGCTTCAAAAAAACTGCAAAGAACTTTTGCAGCAAACTGTGCAATGCCGGTCGAAGAACCGTAAAAACATTTGACTTCAACGGACATTAGTTTGTGAAGTTGATTTTGAAAATGACCAATCCAATCTTCAAAGTATTCGTGTGCAGGGTAATCCAGATGGAGAGTAATTCTACGTAGGTTAGGACATTTGCTGTTGACGAGCATCATGAACTTTGAAAGCTCTTGAGTGCATCCAATACGGATATCCAGAAACTGCATTGACTCGCCATGCAATTGAATTAATCCAGAAAAAGGGGATGGTTCTCGAAGATAACAAAAGTGACGACCAGTCTTCCAACCACAGAATTGAAAATTTAAGGCCATATTCTTACACATCCTTCCATCCAGTTCTGCCATTTCCCTTTCAGTTTGGGTTCTCCAAAGATGCAACTTTGGAACGGCCATACTCTTCAAAACAGCATTATTAAAATGTGATGATAGAAGACGAAGTGACGGATTGATTTTGGTCTGTCGTTCATCATGAGGACGACAATTGACGTAGAACATAATCTTCTCCAACAACTACAAACAAAATGATAATTTTTTTGAATCTAGAGAAATAAACTAAAATCTAATTACCGGAAGATGTTGCATCACTTGATCCGTTGCAGTCCAAATATCCTTTTCCACGATCGGACTCACGTTCAAGCTCGAAAGATCCATAATTTAAACCTCGTCAACTGAAAAAACCAATGTTTAAATCACAAAACTGTAATATTCTATAAAAAAAATAAACAGAAAGTAAATTAGTCTTTTTACCAGTGATTTAATACAGTGAAAGTGGTTCCAAACTAGCAGATGTGTTTATGAAATTGTTTCCCATTCATCAAATAAAAAATTGAAATTTACAAAATGTACAACCCGATGGACATATTTTTCAATTTTCAAATAGTTGAGCCAGAAAAAAAACAAAACGGGGTAGATTGCAAGAGCGTTATTCGGCATGCTTCCGTTTCTGCGAACGTTCAAATGACATAAAACAATCACTGTCAGTTCACGAATGAATGATAGCCCGTTATTATTACGTCTGCCTGATTGGATATATAACAAGACATAATTGTAGTTTCTTTTTGTTTTTCTGGCCTTCCTATCATCGCAGCACCATGTCATATTCTTCTACTATCCCTTCTTCTGAATCCATGATGGAGCACATTCGTGAAGCTGTCAAATCTTGATACACGAGCTAAAGAAAGTAAGATCTAATTTGATTCTATTGTTAAACGCATCAAATAAGATGTCTTTTGTCAAGACTAATAATCGGATTGAAGATAAGAATGAATAAATATTTTATTCAATTGTAATAGTAGTAGCATTTAACTATATAAGTAGTTGAGTCAACTATAAGTCCTGTAGTACATTGCATGGAAGCCGTATTTCTGGTAAAGAAGTATGGATCAGTGACTGAATCAAAAATTTATAAGATAAACAATAACATTTTTGGCAATATTTTGTTGCAGTGAAAATGGCTACACACTACTTATTCAGGTTTGGTTTGGTTTTCATCGTCATTTAGTTGATTTTCCAAATTTTGAGCAATGCGATTCATTATAAGTAGAAGACGATTCTTTGTTGCTTCATCTATTACATATGGCGTAACTGACGTGAGGTAACCAATTGATGTATTTGGTGGTTGCATAAGAAAAGTTGAAAACTTTCCATATTGTGAGGAGCAATTTGTTGATGCAATGTTGTTAGTGTGTTTATCATGTGATGGACATGGTGGTGTACCCTTTTGTAATGTTGAAATCTCTTGAGAAGTGTCACTTCCACTCTTCGTGTTAATTGAATCTTGTTCCTTCTTATGTAATGAAGTTGACGATATATCCTCCTGACTTGATTGAAATATAAATACAGCAGGATTGGTTGTTTGCAATGGCGATCCATTTATGTCTGGAGTGGTTGGTGGAACTGTCTGTTCACTTATGTCTGGAGTAGTTGTTTGCAATGGCGATCCATTTATGTCTGGAGTGGTTGTTTGCAATGTCTGTTCAGTTATGTCTGGAGTGGTTGGTTGAACTGGCTCTTCATTTATGTCTGGAGTGGTTGGTTGAACTGGCGATCCATTTATGTCTGGAGTGGTTGGTTGAACTGGCTCTTCAGTTATGTCTGGAGTGGTTGGTTGAACTGGCTCTTCAGTTATGTCTGGAGTGGTTGGTTGAACTGTCTGTTCAGTTATGTCTGGAGTGGTTGGTTGAACTGTCTGTTCAGTTATGTCTGGAGTGGTTGGTGAAACTGTCTGTTCAGTTATGTCTGGAGTGGTTACTGAAACTGGCTCTTCAGTTATGTCTGGAGTAAAAATTACCAGTTCGGATAATTTATCATTGTTACTGTTACCCAAAGAAGTAGTGACAATCAATTCTGCTGGTAAAGATTTCATCTTTTTCGAGGAGTTATATGACACATCTTTAGTTGTGGAACCTAAAATGTTTCATAATCACCAAATTATTAATCTAAAAAGTGATAGCAAATGATTTACCTCTTTTCCTTTTTGTAGATATATCCATTTGCTGAACAATTTTGTTTTTGGTGAGTTTATGTGTCATAATCCTTGCTGACCTTCTCATCTTAACCATGTTACTTGATGAAACATTCAAGATTTTTCTGGTTTTTCTATATAACAATAGTTTTGGAAGTTCCTCATACAATAATTCATCTGAATCTGTTGACACGTGAACCACTTTTCTCCCACAACTTTTGACCACTTCAAAAAAAAAAACAAATCATACATATGTTCATCATGTAAATATGCATAGCTTACCCCCAAAAAGTGAATACTCGTTATCATTGTCTCCAACGTCAATAGTGGGAGACAGTAGGCCTTCCGTCCGGACATAGCAATAAGGAGATAGGATAAGGATCGTTGGTAACATATTTAATTTGACGATGGAAAGAGTATCATGGAGCGAACGTCCTGGCTATTGAATACATTGTTATATTAATGATATGATGTCAATATATATATTAAAGTCTTACGTTAACTTGAAAGGGAAGAACAAAAGGATTGTTAAAATCACTTCCATCCCATTTTTGTCTTGCGAATAAGTGTTTTATTGGAGTATGTCCTTGACTTTTATTGCCTACGATCTATTTTTTAATGGAATAAGTAAATTATTAGTATAACACAAGTAACAGTAACAGTTCTCACCTTTATCATCTCCTCATCAAGATCATTGAGCAACTTTGGTAAAAAGAATACAAACGGATTGTTCTCTGAATATCCTGGCTTTCCTTGTAGCGTACATTCTCTCCAAGCAGGGGTCGTTGTATTAGGAAAGAAAATTCTGCATCTAGTAAGAATTATCGAACTATATTAATTACATTGCATTGCATAATATGGAATTTCTTACAGTGTCTGTGTAACGATATATGACTGACATCTTGGGTATGTAGGCACGGTTGACAGGAATTCCATAAGGGGGTTGCACATTGCGAGTACCTCATAAACGTTACGATGACTGGTGTATATATTAATTTCCGTTTGAGGTCTAACGAACTGGAATTGAGCTTCTGGTTGGCGTGTATAGTCGTAGGAAGATATTAGATTTGCTAGGTCTTTCGCAAATTCACATTCGAACGTGAGTGTAGGTATTAGTTTCTTTTTATCCACCGAAGCTAATTTTTTAATCACATTGTACACCTCTTCTCTTTTACCACAAAGTCCAGTTCTATCAGTCCACACACCTTGACAAGCTACATTGGCTAACGGATTAACGCATGCCTTTCGTATGGATGTAAATAAATATTCTGCAGTATAGAGGAGATACACTCCTCCATCACGTTCGTTGCTTTGCGTAGGGATATTTGCAAAATACCCCCTCATGTTTTTATTATCAAACTTCACTATTTTCTCATTATTGACTTTGTACTGGTGCATTAGAAAGCGTCTAATGTGGCCGTAAACTTCCTCTTGGATATATCTATTACCTGGATTTGAGTCATATATGATGATTTTGGGGATATTCTTTTGACCTCTGCTCCAATCAAGTAATCCACGAACTAAAATGAGGTGCCAATGGCACTTTTTTTGATGGACAGGGATGAATACATAGTTTGTTTTAAATAGATTTGTCTTCCAAGAATCAATACGTTTCTCCTCATCAGATACTAACATCTGGAAGAATGTTACAGGAAGGATTAGGACGGTGTCGGTGGAAATATCTTTCAGCGTTTCCTTATGTTGATAGTTTAGCCAAAAGTCAATAATTTTTTCATGGATATGTTCTCCTCTCTCCAAAGATTGTAAGGAATGAATGTCAACACATATTCCGTTCCAGCTTAGGATCTCCAGTTTATTCCTTTCAATTACAGCAGCCGTTGCTAGATCCAGCAAAGGACTCCCAATGACAGATTCAGATGACGAATTAGTTACTGCCTCCATTGTCGTCATTTCTTGAATTTCAATCGCTCCCTCCTACAAAGCTGAGTAGAACGGCTATAGAGTTTAACCTGTGACGTTTGTACTAATTTATCTTATTTCAAAAACTTAAAATATGGCGATTCACTTGTCTTGTGTTTGATAACGCAGCAATACATACTTGAATATAACCGCCAGACAGGGAAATGGAGGATGCATTATGCATGTTATTTTGTCAGTTGGGCCGCTTTTAAAACGAGCATGATGAACAAGGAGAGTTTGTAAACGGGGCAATCAGACACACAAATTCAGCTGGTTAGAAACCCATGGTTTGTTTTATTAAGTAAAAAATATAACAAGTAGGCTTTTCTAAACATGTACATTGTATTGAAAATTACGGCATGGCATTCAATACTGAAACAACATCTATCGACCTTCTGCAGTGTGCAATTTTCTGTAAAAAAAACAATGCATAACAGACATACAAATTTCAACTTTGTACTACCTGTGGCTTTGCCAAGATGATCTACCAAGAAAACACTGGCGCATTGGTTTGGACACTCTGCATATGTAACACATATTACGTGTGTAGACTTCCATAGGGAAGCATACGGAATGTATGTTTTTGTTAAGTTCTTCTCTCTCTTTCTCTGTACCGACTTGTCCTAAAAATCTATACAACTTTCCATCCTTCCCAAGGATGCTCATATCATTAACAATGAAAGGTTCCAACATATTTTTGGCAAGTTTCTCTCTGCTTTGCATGAATACAAACATTGTGGCATTTTTAATTAGTTGACTCCCAATGGTTTCTTTCTCATGAGTTTCTAACAATTTCCTATAAATCAAATTTAATAATTATTTCCAACTGGTTTGTAAGTATATCGACATAAACATACGGTGGAACAAAATGTAGTCCAGTTGCATGTATTGGAATATTGTGTGTCGTTAAATATGGCCGTATATTCTGAATCTCATCTTTAGTTGGAACTGTGTGGATTCTACATTTCCCATTGTTTGTTTTATGATGCGATGCAAGGAAGGCATCCCATGACTGTATGGCGTCTGTCAATATTCATTTTATACAGAAAAATATTGAAATTGTAATTGAAAAAAATTGAAATTGTACCAAGTCCCTCATTTGTTTTTGTTCTTTCCATTCTCGAGGGTCCTGCCAGAGGAACAGACTGTAAAGGTGGCGTGGCATTGGAATTGGTACAGCCCTTTACTTCTGTGTGTCTCATAAGAACATATCGATTGGAATACGTTTTTCCACATACACATTTAAATGGACTGTATATGAAAATTTCTTTACAACAAGCCATAGTAAGGAAATTGATCGATTGGTTACCTGTTCTGGTTTTCCAGAGTCTTACAACCACTTGGGTATTTAGTATGGTTACCCAGTTCTCTTGTTGAGTCAAAAATGCGATTACATATTTGACATTTACGATTCTTCTTGACATATCCATTTTTGTGTGTTGCTTGATGTCTTCGTAAGTTGTATGTTTTACTGAACGTTTTACCACAACACTTACAAAAAAGTACGTTACTTCTTGTTTGTAAAGTCTCAGTTTCCTCTTCTTCATCGAATGATGACTCTAATGACGCACTTGTAGACGGTCCTGCTCTTGGACTGGATGGACATGGGGCAAGGAGTCTTGTAAGCGGTTCTCCTATATTATAGTAATTACGTGTTCTTGGAACAGGAAGAGGAAGATTAGTATTGGTAAATCTATTCCAAATCGTCCAATCAAAGCTATTGTCGATAAAACGTTGTATTGTTGATTCCAAATGACATCTAATCAAACAAAAATAAGTATAGAAATAGAAATACAAGTAGTAAACATACGTCGCATTGCTTCTGATAACTCTCAGTAGACCAGAATGTATGGTTGCAGTCTTTTTAAGAAGTGGTTCATACTGCTTGAATTCTTTAAACTTCTCATTGGAAGCATTAACTGGGGAAAACATATCACTCTCCTCGACCGTAAATTTCATTGTTGCTTTCTGTGTCAGACCCTGATACCCAAAATATATTTTATACAAAAAAAATAAATTGTAAATCTTACAAATAGAGTAAGGATATTTTGTCGTTGATTCTGTTGCATGATTATTTGTCGTTGAATATCTATCGCTCTTCCTTTAATTCCATCCATAATATTTTTTATGTTTTTCCGGATTTCCATTATCTATGAAGAAATAAAATAGTTAGGACTTATTAATTAAATTACGAAACTCACCAAAGAAAGATCAATATCATTAAATTCGTGGAATTCAACGTCAAACTGATGTTCAGGATATATCGGATCATGTTGTATATTCCCAAGTCCACAAACAAACTTGTTCTTTTGCTTTTCCTCAAATTGTGTTGAAAATATAACTGAAAGGAGTGGTAAAAGTCTAGGAATCATTGGCATGATTGTTACATTGTTTAGTATCATTGTGTCCTCTACAACCCTAATGTCACCTGCCACTACCAAAACCTGATCGGAAGAAGCCTTTGTAGGAGTGTTCAACACAATACAATTGGTACTGTTATGGTTTATGGTGACTTTAGAAAAAGTATTCGGTATAGGACACAAGCTACTGAATCTATCAGTGACATCAAAGGTGCTATGTGCAGTGGCCACAAACGAATTTTCCTGAAAATGTAGTTATTCATATTTGTATGATTACTTATATAATTCAAATAATTACTTTCTCCGGCACATTAACAGATGGATCAGGAACAAAGATAATTCGTTGAGATCCTTGCATTTCTTGGCATCCATTGTCTATTTCCTCAGACAGAGAACCGTGGTTAAAACGAGATCGGAGTATGTGATTTTCCTAGTCCAACACCATGTTTGAATGAAAACAATCTCAAAGAAATCAAATCAATTAACCTTCCACGGACCAATCTCTTCTGTTTCCAATCCCAAACCACTGTCCAGTAATATACAGTTAAAATTGGTATCCACATTATATAGCTCGCAAGCAAGTATGGAGTGAACAACTGAATGGACAACAACCTAAACAAAAGCAAAAGTCAACAATTGAAGTAACCCAGCAAAATAGTTTTATGTTTACCGTTGCTAAGGTATTCTTAATGCTGTTAATGAAACATTCAAACTCCATCACAGCAGTCTCATGCCAATAATACCCATTCACTGGGCGGATATGGCTTAGTCGACATTGGACAGCTAAATGTGGATACATGTCAAACCACACGTAATTACATTCTCGTATGTCGCTGTCATCCATCCATTTGGAATTGCCATAATCCACGAAAAATACCTAATACAAGATTTTGAAACCATATATAATGGTAATATAATAGTTATGATGAACTCACAAGTGATTGTGTGTGTTTTGGTGATAGAGTTGCCAGAACTCGCCCCCTACAAAAAATATCGCCTCGTTTTGCCAGTACATTTGTATTCGCATAACTTCTTCCCACACGTTTGCACTTCTCCACGTTCTCTTTTATCCACTTTTCAATCTTTGTTAGGCTGTTCACGTCGTATAGGATCCAAAATTTTCCCGGTCCCTCGTTCTAGATTTATAATCAATTAATGTCAATCACATTTAAGTCAAATATGAAATGAAACTTACATGTTGTACTATACATTTAAATTCCCACATGTCAATAGTTGGAAGCCACTGGTTACTTTGTTTAGTATTCACAATGGATTCAACAGATACTAAAGGTAAATGTAATTCTTTTCCATTTTGTGTTAGTTTGAGAACTCTATGAACCCCAATGTCTTCTTGGTCATCATGGAAGGTTACAGTTGCTTTGTGTTTATCGAATTGAATTGAAGGAAAATTACGTCCATAGGCCACAAAATTGGATATGTGTTTTGCAAAACTAAAGAAACATTTGTACATAAAATGAACATGTATACGAAATGACTCACGTTGTATCGTCACGTTTCCCAGGAAGGTCAAAGAAAATGCTATTATGTGACTGGAATCCATCATTTGTGTCATGAATGCTATTATCAGGTATGGTGAAGTACATTGGAAAATACGCTCCAAATATTACAATCTGCAATGTAATAAAAAAACATTTTAATAACAAGAAAGAAATCCGTTATAGCTAACCTTCATAAACAATTCCTCTTCTTCTGTCAGAGGGATTTTGTACTTTGTGTTCAAAACTGTAGAATCAAAGGAGGTAGAGTATTTTCCTATTTTTTCTCTTAATTGTCCAACGGTTCTGTCTATATCACTATATTACAAACCCAGATTTAATAATATTTTTATACAGGAAAAAAATATGAACATTGACTCACCGCAGGATGTTAAGTTGTACACATGCCCCCATTGCCCATTCCAAGCAACAAGTTGACTTTACTTTGCTTTTCCAATACTTGGAGATAAAATAGCTAAATTACTTGTCTAGACACAATTATATAATAATAGAATAATGCATACCACATATGTATTGTATGTTGCTATCAGGTCAGAGCAACTACCATTTGCATAGTCTCTATGAGAGAGATAAGGGTCAATGCTGAAAGATGCATCCTTGAAAGGACTTCCAATATCAGCAGCAGCAGCTACAATGACATCAACAGTAAAATATAAAAAGAGAACATATAAATCTTACCAAGTACAATTGCTTCTTTCATAATTCCAAAACAGTATCCTAGACATATTAGTCGTGTAGATGTCAGTGAAATTGGCATGGCAACCATCATGTCACCCAATATAGTAAGAGTTCCATTTAGTTCATCATATATCTCACCATTCTCAATGGCTCCTATCTACCAAACAAAAAACAATCCATGTAAATCTGAACAATAATTTTTATATTATAACAAAACCACCTCTTTCAAGCCTTTAATGTTTCCTTTAATCATTGATTTTGGAGGGGGATACATGAATTTGGCAAACACAGTTTCGGGTGCTCCTAATTCTAATTTGTTAATTAATAGAATCCCTTTACCAAGTCCATTCTCAATCATTTCCGTCATTCTATGCATTGGCAGAGTCTATCAAATGAATGTATATGATTGAATAATTGAGAGTTAGTATGGCTTGTAACAACCTTGTAAAATGCTCTGGTAACCAAACGATACACTTCACCATCTCTCAAGCGTCCAACCCTTCCCATTCTTTGTTCGCCCTCACTTTGACATATCCACTTTGTTTGTATGGCTGGGAAGAAAGTACTGGGATCCTGACATTGATGTTTTGTCAAGCAAGAGTCAATCACTTTTTTCAAAATACCAATAAAATAGTCAACAACTTAAAACATGATATGAAGAAATTTATGATACCATAGTTCAGGTCAGGAATAGTCAGACAATTCTGGGCATATTCTGTGGCCAATATTATGTTTCTGAACCCATCTGGAGGTGGACCAAGAGCCTCGTGGATGTTACAAGGATCGGATTCGGCATAAAGTCGACAAATCTTCAAATTCTGTCCTTTCATCTCAGTAATTAAAATTGTCTCTAACTCATTAATTTCACTTATTCCAGGTAGAAATATTAATACTGATCCAGTTTTTTTCAACTAAAATTTATAAATATTTATACAAAATGTATAAAATATATATATAACGACAAACCTTTTCCAATCCAAGCAACACATTGATGACAACATGATAAATATCCCTCTGCATCCCTACAGTGTTCGACTGTATTACTCCAATCCGTGTAACTTCATCTGGCTACAAAAACAAGGAATAGAGTAAATAAATATTTATATAACTATATAAACAAAATAGTACATAACTCACTGTTAAAATCGAGTCCAGATAATATTCATTAATTTTGTGATGTCGATTAGCTCTTTGAATATCTATTACATGGGCCACACGGGGGAGTAGATGACATTTTAGATGATCCTTGTCAACAGTTCCAGACATTAACACTAGCTTTACAGAATCATTACATTCTCTTTTTTCGTCGAGTATCTTGACCACAAGATAGACTAGCAAATTCGTAATGACATCCGCAACATTAACATCGTCTATGATAAGGTGTGTGCATATGTTGCTCAAACATTTCTTTGCCGCAAGCCAAACTAATAGATCAATAGTCGTAACAAATCTGACTATTTTCTTGGTTCCAGTACGACTGTATTCGACAATCTGAAAGGGATATGTAAATTGTCAAATATAAACACCAGACAACAAAATATTGGAATACCCGATTGTCCACAATAGCCTGTCCCTTAAGTTTATCGCGTACCCACATTGCAGCTCTTTCGGCTCCAATGCTTGTTGTTTGTGTGACCACAATCACAGTATTATCACAGGAATCCATGATGAGTTGTGGCACTTTAGTAGTTTTACCACAACCAGTAAAACCTTTGATAATTACGACCTCGTTTGATCTGACTGCTTCCTTTATCAAAGAATCCATTCTGCTTTCAATCGCTCTGATATTATACTACTTGTTGATGTCGTTTTATGTTTTACTTTTGTGGTCAAATTCTATATATTTTTAGAAAATGGAAAATAAATCTCACAGATGCTACATGTAAGTGGGTCAATAACAAGCAAAAGGAAAACACGAGTGCGTTCATGTTTTACCGAGAATAAAGATGGCAGTCAAATGTTCAAACAAAAATATCTTCCTCATCCCAAACAAGACCAACCCTACAACCATTCACGATATGTATGTATTAATACACCTGGTTTGCCCTGATATGTATGATGTTAGCCCTAGTCTACATTCCGAAGTTTACCCTGTTTGGCTCTGATATGCTGTATGATGTTACCCCTACTTAGTCTACATTCAGAAGTTTACCTTGGTCTGGTTTGCCCTGATATGTTGTATGACACAAGTACATTAATTCTTTGTCAAAATGACACTTGGAAAACTTTCACAAAATCTATTAACCTCGCAAAAAAACATGGAATCAGGGATGGAATCTGAAGTTAGTGAAGAAAAGCAGACATAAAATTTATATTAAATTTACACATTGTCTTGTTGTATGTTATTAACTGATGTACTGACAATATTAATCCATTAAAAAAATTAATGTAATAAGGAAACGCTAGGTTAGTAATCAAGGACTAATTAAAACTCCTGTCACCAATTCATAAATCATTCTATGTCTATAGTAAGGCATTTGGGCTTGAGCAAACGTCAGTTCCACACCTCTTGACAGAAACTCTGCGCATTTACAAGCGAACATACCACAGTCTTTTCCGTTTTCTTGTTGTGGACAAGTGGGGTATACAAATTTCCATGTTGTCTTATCAGTAATGTCGTCTTCTACATGGTTCCCTTCCTTTCGTTGGATGTTGGCCTCGTTAATTATGAATTGCCAAAGGGTCTTCATGCATAGAGCATCCCTCCCACCCATAGAATCATAGTATCTAATTTCTCTTTTCTTTATGAATATGGCCGCAAGACACCAGTGTAGGGGTAGGTGAATGGGGAAGATGAGAATGTCTTTATCAAAAATATTAGGTTTCGGCTAAATTGAAAAGAATTGTGATATTAGTTGAACTCAAAAATTAGAAAAGGCATTCATACCCATTTGCGGATGTGGGTCCAATGACGCTTCTTAAGATCCGTGAACTGCTGCGTCCCAAAAATGAAGATTTTGGTAAGACTGTTGTCCTTGTCTGCTCTCATTTGAATGTATTGAAGGTAGTCGTTGATTACGGTGTCATCCAACCACCTCCCTCTATATATCTTTCCTATTCCGGTTGTATACATTCTGCTCACGCCATTCCTTCCCATTGTACCATGTTTTTTCAGCGCCTCTTCGTTGACAGTCTGATCAGGGTCCATATGTACCTAAACAGATGTATGATAGTTACAATAAAATAAAAAGAATGACAAAGGAGACTTACCGCTTCATGAATGACCGCTGCCATTTGACGGGTTATCACAGGAAGTCCTTCTAGTGGACCATTTTGATAAACAAATGGTTGAAGAATTTGTTGAACATTTGGTGGAACAATTGGTGGAATCATTGGTGGAATCATTAGTAGATCCACGGCTTGACCGATGTTGTTTCCATCATCATCCTCATCAACTTCATCTTCATTCACGTCATCATCAAGTTCCTCTTTATCCTCATCCTCTTCTTCTTCTTCCTCTTCCACATCGTCACCAACTTCTTCATCCATATCATCAAGTTCTTCCTCGTCATCATCATCATCCCCATGATCAACTTCTTGCTCAAAGGCGTCGGTGGCACTCTGCAGATCTCTATGCATAGTGTCCGCAAGGGTTGAACCTGGCTTTCCGGCCTCTTGGATCAAAAACGCATACTGTTCTTTTTCAGTTCTCTCGTGACGCTATTAATAAGACCATCATGAGCTAAATTGGTTCATTATGTGGACACAATAAAGAAATTCGCACCTTTTTATGTCTGTGTAAATTCTGTCTGCAGCTTAAGGTTGTTTGGCATATGCCACAAAGCCAGACATCATCTGTACACAGATTAATATATGATTAACCTTTACATATAACAATAATGAAGACTCATACTTGAACGACGAGGGGTGGTTCCATCACATTTTTTGAGATGCCTTGTGAGATCTCCTTTCCTCTTGTATACACGTGGGCAATTTGCACATCTATAAGGCGGACCTTCTGGAGGTTTGACTTTGACTCCATCACATCCCTGTCTGATGTGTTTCATCAGACCTGATCGGTGACGATACACGCGTTCACATTTCGGGCATTGTTTGGACAGCCCTGGAAATCAAACAAAGTCCGATAAAATTTTACAATTGTAAACTTGAAGAAATTATAAAATGAACATACCATTATCCTTCTGACGAGAAGCCATGTGTCGCAATAGACTTAATGAACAGAACTAGTCGAGGGTGATTAGTTAACGAATAACTTGTAAAGTGGACAATTAATTGTAATTTTCTGCTTATTTTTAATTATATGACACGTGAAATTTATTATTTCGAGATTTGTGATCTGAACAGATGATATTGGGATTGTGTGTGCAACTGTATGGGTCTTTATTGTCACGTGAAATGTGTGAAATTCGTCGAATTTTTTAAAACCAACTTATATAATGGAATTGTCCCAATTTGCAAATTTTTGGGACATTGGGACAAAATTCAAATTTCGCGGTAAAATATACTAATCGTGGTTTAACTTTACTGACACTTCTTCTGGTGAGCCATACGAGATCTTAAATCTTTCATTGGAGTCATACGAATCCGTTAATCTTCCCAGCTAGATCACTAGAGTTTGTTGTTAAAAAAATTAAAGACAATTTCTTCATGAAATTGTAGGTTTGGCAATTTACACTGTGTGAAAGCATAAAATATGTATTGACAATTTATAATGGGTATAAAAGATACATGAGCATAAAAAATATTTCGACTGGTTAAATGGGACAACATAAAAAAAATTAAAAATTCCCATCACAAACACAATATCAAAATTTCCAAATGCAGACACAAAATTGTGTCTCCTTTGTCTCCACTTTTGTCTCTCTTTCCCTTGATACAGTAAGATTCAAGTACGAAAGTCATTTTGGTCCCGATAGGTAGCAACAGACTTCTACTCTCTTCACAAACTGCAGTTCACGAGTTATAATCCAACTCTTCTCAAAACAAAAACAGTCATGTATGACTACACTTTGGCTAGAATTTCCATAAATTTGAAATTGGGATGGAAGATTTTATGATTTCTATAATAGTATATCATTGATAGATCAATTTTAAGACATGTATTTCGAAGCTACGTCATAAACGGACAATGTGAACAGACAAAAGGGAGTGAATCGGTTAGGGCAAAAATCTGAAGACAAGCACGAGCTAACCTCATAAGACAGGGTAACCCCAAAAACTAAGCCATGACAAACCTCATAAGACAGCGCTAACCCAAAAAAACCAAGCCAGGGCAAACCTCATAAGACAGGGCTAACCCCAAAAAAACCAAGCTAGGGCTAACCTCATAAGACAGAGCTAACCCAAAAAAGCTTAGGACAACCTACAAATCTGATTTGACATTTAACTTTGGACAACTTTCAAGATGTATTGATTTTTTTACATTTTATTTTACCATCAAATGTATTATAAAATGTTACGTATTTTTTTACATAATAACATTTTCTCTCAAATTTTTCTCCCAAAATTGTCTCCCAAATTGTCTCTATTGGTTTTAAGCAAGACGCAATACATAGCGTCATGGCTTTGGTGGCGGTGGCTGTTTGCCTCGACAAAGGCCATTATTTCACATTTCTCCATAAATATGTGATTTGTCATGCGCATGTTGCATTCAAGACACAACCCTGCAGTTCAGGAGCCATCACAGAAGACTACCTTTTTGCAAGGAATGGATTCCATCTCATTACAATAAACTAAAGAACAGGATGTAAGATTTTATGAATTCTATAATAAATTTTTAAGAATTTTTAGCATAATGGGACAGGACTAAGTCCATGAATTTTCCAAAGAACTGCATTTTTGTCATAATAAGGACAGGACTAAGTCCATGAATTTGCCAAAGAACTGCATTTTTGTCATAATAAGGACAGGACTAAGTCCATGCATTGGTCAAAGAACTTTATTTTTAGCATAATGGGACAGGACTAAGTCCATGAATTTGCCAAAGAACTTTATTTTTAGCATAATGGGACAGAACTAAGTCCATGCATTTGCAAAAGAACTTTATTTTTAGCATAATATGACAGCACTCGGTCAATGCATTTGCCAAAGAACTGCATTTTTAGCATAATGGGACCGAACTAAGTCCATCCATTGGTCATAGAACTTTATTTTTAGCACAATGGGACAGGACTAAGTCCATGAATTTGTCAAAGAACTTTATTTTTGTCATAATAAGGACAGGACTAAGTCCATGCATTTGTCAAATAACTGCATTTTTGTCATAATAAGGACATGACTAAGTCCATAAATTTGCCAAAGAACTTTATTTTAGCATAATGGGACATGACTAAGTCCATGAACGTGCCAAAGAACTTTATTATTAGCATAATATGACAGCACTCGGTCAATGAATTTGCCAAAGAACTTTATTTTTAGCATAATGGGACCGAACTAAGTCCATAAATTTACTAAAGAACTTTATCTTTAGCATAATGGGACCGAACTAAGTCCATGAATTTGCCAAAGAACTTTATTTCTAGCATAATGGGACAGAACTAAGTCCATGCATTGGTCAAAGAACTTTATTTTTAGCATAATGGGACAGAACTAAGTCAATGCATTTGTCAAAGAACTTTATTTTTAGCATAAGGCGACAGCATTCGGTCAATGCATTTGCCAACGAACTGCATTTTTAGCATAATGGGACA
>JAQGCL010000116.1:0-23027 GCA_034699605.1 Isotomiella paraminor | reverse complement strand
TGTCTTTCCCTTCATTAAATCAGTGACCTTCTGATATTTGAAGAAGAAGTGTCAAATGCATGTCTGAGAGAAGAACATACATGACAAAGGCAACGGACAGAACGCCAGTCAAATGGTCAGCTGGGGGAATTGAAGTAAACGCATAAGCTATTGGAGATAGTTAACAAGCATCTCATCTTTCGGGGTTTCAACCTCGACATCGACTTATACATCTGGGGCCCAATTAGGAATGGAATGAGAAGGCGATGGAAGTGTAATATTTGGTGTGATGGGGTTGACTTTGTTCCCCTACCTTTTTTAACTGAAGCTGCCTCACTTCGTATGCATTCTAATTTCCAACCCATATCACTTTTTCATACAGTTGCTTCTTTTCTCACTTGAACGTATGTCATGATTCAGGTTGTTGAAAGTTAATGGAAGCAATTTACTGTACAGTTTTAGAAAGTAAGGTAGTCGCAAATGGTAATTGTGTTGCATTCCACTAAATGTATTTTATTAAATGTTCATTGTTTCCTCACATGGTAGAAAGTTTCTTTTCAGTCGAATTGGGGTTTGGTGTGACAGTCAGATTTGTCGCTTACCCCGTTAGAAAGCGCGGTAATCGTTAATGCCATAATTCATTTATTGTAATTGGGGTAATTGATATTGCGCTAATCAATTCTCTATTGTTTGTATCTAACAGTGAAGGATTTCTAATTAGTCTGCCCAGCGCTGTTGAGTTAACACGTTCTGGACCACACAGCCAGCTTTACCCCGACAGAATAACGACCACAATCCAGAAGGTGAAAGCCATATCCCGAGTGATTTCATCCCGCTTTGAGAACTCCCACTGAACGGTATGGGTGATTGGGTTACCCCTTTATATGATTATTCCTTAAAACTTTAGTCGTCTAATCTGTTCCAAAGGGTCTCTTTGTCTTCCCCTTAAAGCTTGCCAGGGTCCACCATAGGCGGGGTGGAAAGATTTACAATTAACAATGTTACCTCCAATTTGTAGACCAAATAGCATTTTTTTAAAACTATCTAAAGTAGATTTTTGCAGGCCCCCTTCATGAAAAATTGTACACACTGCAGAACTGTAGGGATCTTGCTCATTCAAAAAACTGCAGAAATTAATGCACGCTTTATGTTTACTACAGAGCTGTCAGGAACCGTAGTTTCCTCAAGAGGTCAAAAATGCTGCGCTGCATACTCCTTGCATCTTGGAGTATGTTCCTGCTGGGACCAGCGAAGGGGAACTTCCCTTACGCGAAAGGAGGTGGAGGAGGTATGTAATGTTGTTTCTGTTGTCAGGAAAAACGTGAATGTCAGTCATATGTTCTCACAAATTTGCCATGTGTCTCGTACAAATTGAAGGGGGCAGTTTGCAACACGTTGGTATGGGTTAAAAAAGTGTGGGCCAACACACATTGGCTATAACTGTTCATCTTTCTTCATTCTGGTGATTCCAACGTGTATCCTCCTAATCGAAAAGTTGAGTCGACAATATCATTCATGTAATACCATAATACACATTATGAATTGCTCCAGAGCTAACCCTGACCTAAAATGCTGCAGATGCAGGGCTATTCTTAGTGTTCATCAAATCAAACAAATCCATGTTTTGCAAAAAAGAACTTAAACCAGATTACCAGATTCTCTTAAACTTCTTGAATCACGACTTACAAAAGCTTACTGGCTGGTGAGGCGTCAGGTCGGACTTTTTCTTTGAATTCGTCCCTTAGGCATTAAAATGGGGGATGAAACTTTTAATTTTGTCCATGCGTGCGTCTCTAAAATTTAGGACACCCCCTGCCTTCTTGTCATCCTTCTTTTTAACATATTGGGCAAGACATCAATTCTTTATTAGGCCCTTTCGTTTCCTCTCAAACTCATCATCTCAATTGTTCAATGTTTGATCCCATTATGCATGTATTACATGCATTCAAGTACATAATACGTACATTCGTTCTGAGCTCCATTGCACATAAATCAAAAAATAGGGCGCACTCCTGAGATATAACCTGCATTGAACATTGCCATTGTAAGCTAGGAAATTGATTCGGGGTCATTGCATAAGGTTCCGTTGTAAGGCAAATGGAAAATAGAATACGACGCTTAGTAATTATTTATTTGGACGCCGCGTTGCTTCCACTGTACGTTTTTTTAAATATAAAACGTACCCACGGCATCCAAAGTCGGAGTAGATTCATAATAATTTGTGTTCTGATCTAATTTATTCAAACACTTGTCTAACAAAATTCCTCTTTTCTGATTTAGGTCAAACGAGTTGCCCAACACCTTCGGATACTGGGATTATCATCGATACTTCCGGCAGCGTCAACAGAGAGACCTTCAGGATCTCCAAACTTTTCATAATCGAACTCGTGATGGCCCTTAAGACAGCAAACACCGACAGCCGGCAGGCTGTTTTCAACAACGCCGAAGATACGGAAACAATCCTGAAGCTGGAGGAGCAACCCCCTTTGGAGCAGCTACAACAATTGTTGGAGACTGGGATAACACACACTGACGGTTATACGTGGATGGAGGCTGCCATCAACGTTGCAACAACGGACCTGCTGACGTTCCAACGGAAGGGCGTCCCGGCGAACCTGATCATCCTTACCGACGGAAAATTTACAGACAAGCCGATCTTCGGAGACCCGGCCAGAGCAGCATATGGGGCTTTGGAGAAATTCTTCAATATTTTCGTAGTTGGAATTGGGGAGGATTTCAACATGCCCGACCTCCTTACTCTTACCGACGACGACAAACAAGTCTACATCCTTAATGAAAAACCCATGCTGAGGATTCTTAAGGACATTTGCCTCCTTCCCGTCCCTCCTCCTTCCTTCCACTGCCCACAGACCCACGACGTTGTTTTCCTTATCGACGCTTCCGGCAGTATGAAACCTTCCGGTTTTGAAGTCGCCAAGGATGTTGTCCGAAGGTTGCTGCGGGGCTCCCTGTACAACACGGAAAACAGACAGGGGGTCATTCAATACTCAACGGATGCCACATTGATCTTTTCAACGGATTCTCGGTTTTCGGGTTACGAGAAGGACATCATCATCAAAAATCTCAGATTTAACGACGAGTATAGTTTTACTCAAGACGCTATTTCTATGGGCCGCAAGGAATTGCAGCGAACTAATAGGGGAGTCCCGAGACTGATTGTGCTTTTCTCTGATGGAAAATCCGACAACCCCGAGAATGCCATTGCCGAGGCACACCAAGCGCTGGAAGAAATGATGGACATTTATGCCCTAAAGTTTGGCGACGAGGATGCGACCGAGTTGGAACAAATCACGGATTACGAAGATAGAGTATTCCGTTTTGGGGACGCCGCTGGGATTCAAGAGTTAATAGATCACATGCTAGGGGAGATGTGCCCCCTGCCTCCCACACCACCAATGGAGCTGCCCAAACCATGCCTCAACGGGATGCAGACAATGCTCCTCCTTGAATCATCCAAACAAATGCGACTCGGTAATTTCCAAGCTGCACAAGTTGTGACACGACAGCTTGCCAAGTGGGCCAGGTCCCTCGTTCGAAACAGCATCGCCGTAGCCAGCTATGGCACCGACGTCAATCCCATCGTTGGTCTCTCAGAAAATCTCTCTGTGTATAAATTGGACTCCAGAATTCGCAAGATGCCATTCGGACAAGATCCTCAAGGACACATTAGTGGAGCCATCTGGTGGTCACTAAAAGAATTCGAGGTGGCGGCAGGAGAAGGGGAGAAGATTCTGATGATTCTGGGAACCGGACTCTCAGATGCTAGAATCAAGGACGTAATTGCCTCCAGAAGGGCTCAAGAATCCGGTGTAAAAATTTACGCCATAAACTTTGGGGGGAGCACGGGATTAAAACATTTTTTCTACGTCGTGCGATCACCATCCAACATGTGGGAATTTCAGCAATGCACCGGCCGGAACCAGATTGTGAGGGAGATCAGTCTGGAACTTTGTCCAGCGAATAAAACAACCACCAATCCTCCCACCCCATGCCAACACCAATGTGACTTGGTGGTCGTCATTGATACCTCCAGAAGTTGGAATCTTCCAAACTATAAATTAATCAAAAACTTCGCTTCATTGCTCCTGGCCACTTTCCCTGCCGCCAATGACACGCAGATTGGGCTGGTCACCGCCGGCACTGAACCACGCGTGTGGCTAAACATCACCACGAAGTACCGGCCACTGATAGTCCGGATGATGATAATGGGCGTGCCATTTCGCGGGGGCCAGTTAGCGTTGGAGGAATCAATCCGGCTGGTGAGGACCTCTTTCTATGGAGGTAGTCATCGGTACTTCGTCCCAAAGACAATCTTGTACATCAACAATGAGGCCACTTCGCACTCCAGTTCCGTAGTAGGAGAGGCCCACGTGGCACGTGAGAAACGAATTAACGTAACTACTATCGGAATCGGGAACGAAATAGACCACGAGGCGTTGGAACTCATTGCCGGAAACGCTTCGGATGCCTTCTTCGTGGAAAGATATTCTACGCTGATGCACCTCCTGGAACCAATTAGCAACCACGTCTGCAACCCAGAGTGGATCAGGAAGCCGTCGACTTGTCCGAAATCCAACGACATTGTGTTTGTCGTGGACTCTTCATCCTGGTCCGGAAGAGAAAATTTCATCTTCAGCACGGAGATGGTGGCGCGGCTTCTTCCAGCTTATCTTGGAACCGGACGCGTGGGGATGGTGACCTACGGTGGTGGTGTTACCGAAGTCATTCATCTGAATTCCCAAGGACCCGAAGAACAAAGACAGGACGCAGTATTGACCGCCAGGTTCACCGATGGCGAGGGTAACGCGGGGAATGCCCTTCGCGCTGCCAGGAACATGCTAGGGATTGACGTAAGATGTGGACAAAGGCAACCAAAGGCTTCCACCGTGGTTCTAGTGTCGCGAGCGGTCACCGACCTGGCAAATTCTGAGCAGCAGGCGCAAATGATTCGGGCGCAATTTGCAGACACTTTTGTTCTGCAAACAGGAGAACAGCTCACCCCATACCAAGTGCAGAGATTGGCAGGAGGCCCAGAAAACATGCAGATCGTCATGGATCACCAGCAACTGTTTTCGTCCATTGTTGCGGTTGGGCGAAACCTATGTAGGGAACCACCGTCACTGCCTTCATGTAAGTCCAAAACTTTGTGTGTTAAATGAATTTAATGAACATAAGATCCTTTTTTGACAGGTTGCGAACCATCGAATGACGTTGTATTTCTTGTGGATGCTTCATCAGGCTCAGGGAAACAAAACTTCGGATTCAGCTTGGAATTCGTGGCCAGGATCTTTCCAGCAACCGCCGCGAACGGAAGGATTGGAGTCATAACTTTCGGGGACACAACGAACCAAGTAATAAGTCTCTGGGGACAATCATCTGTTCAAGAGATGCAGGAGACTGTTTTAAACGCTCAGTACTCCGGTGGCGAGGGTATTGCAACGGACGCCCTTCGGCAAGCGCTGGAGATGTTTCGGTTTGGCAGTAGCTGTCGTCAAGGACAGCAATCAAAATCGTCATCGGTCGTCATCTTGTGTCACGCAATCGACGACGTGGAAAGCGCTGCCAACCAGGCCAAGTTCATCCGTGCTCAAGGGGTCACGACCTTTGTGTTGGCAGTTGGAAATCAGCTGTCGCCTTCAACCGTTGAGAGACTGGCCGGAAGGAGAGAGGACATGGCAATCGTCATGGGCCCCAGAGAGCTATTTGACTCCGTCGGTTTTATTGGGCAGCAAATTTGCAGGGTTCCCCCCGTCCTGCCTTCGTGTAAGTAATATACGCCTTTTGTATTAAATCATTGTCTCGAACAGGGTCTTATTTTCCACAGGTTGTCAGAAAGGCAACGACGTGATCTTTGTGGTGGATGCCTCCGGGGGCTCTGGAAGGGACGACTTTGAATTCAGCAAGAACTTCGTAGCGAGACTGCTGCCGGCAACCCGCGCGACTGGACGAGTCGCCGTCATCACATACGGAAGTACGACTAACAACGTGATCAATCTGAGTTCGCAAGGACCAGTAGATGAAATGCAAAAGGCAGTCCTCAATGCCCCCTACTCAGGAGGCGATGGTAGAGTAGGAGAATCCCTAAAACGGGCTGTTTCAATGATAGGGCTGGGCCCCGGACCCTGTGACCCTATACGAAAAGAACCAGGTACAACGGTTGTCATTCTGTGTTACAGGGTGGTCGACATGGACGCCGCAATCGCAAAGACTGAAAATCTCCGTTTCCAGCGGGTCAACACCATTGTAGTTGCCGTTGGGAATCAGATTCCCCGATCCGAGGTGGAAAAGTTGGCAGGAAGTCAGAGAGCAGCGCACCTCGTTGCGGATGCGAAGGAATTGATTTCCTCCACGGTTGCAGTTAATTATCAGCTCTGCATCAATCCTCCCACACCTTTGTGTAAGAAACATTCTTCTTAACTTTTTTTTAAAACGGGTGGGTGCTGGTCGTCCCTGGAACCTCCGGTGACAAAGTTGAAAGCACCGTTACGTTGTATTGTAGTGCAACAATCTAATATAATTTTGTTGACTATATGAACAATTTATTTCGTCACAGGTTGCGCGGAGTGGACACGCATGAAGTACGTCCCACCACAGGAGCGGTCGATTTATCTCATTCTGGGAACAGCTAACGACGAAGTGACACCGGTTTACTACTGCCGTTATCACGATCAAGCTGGTAACGTAGTCCCAGGTTCACTCGTGTTCAACGATGACGAGGAGACAGCACACTGTTATGCTCATAACGGTCTAAACCCAGGGGACAAGACGGATATAGATGATGGCGAGGTGATGCTTCACCGCCACAAAGTAAGAGGCAATTGGAATAATGGCATCATCCCCACCAACGCATGCGTAGGTGGGTACACCAAAAACGGAGACACTTTGTACTTGGCTGATTACTATTGTATCGCTGCTACCCACTGGATGTGTGGGTGGGTGCACGAAAGCAACTCCAAATTCGCTCATGTGTATGACTATGAAGCTGATTCTACCAGGGATGTTCCTCAGAATAAGCAAGGGGATGAATTATATTTTTTTGTTTGTTAGATGTTATTGAATTACGGTTGTATGTGTTGTTTATCGCATACTTTGTGCAAAAATTGGATGTGAATGCATCTTACTTTGTCGAATCTATATTCTTAACCGGTCAAGGGATTTATCTATTAGGCCAAACATAATTGACCCCAGATCTGGTAATGTAATTTCCCTCTTTTGAAAGAATGTAAAAAAAAGGTATTTGAAATCAATAAACACGTACTAATTTTGTCTTAGCGTGATATGCCGCATCAGTAGATATTGTTTTGATTTGTCAGATATGATGGAGTAAGTATGTCATTACGATTTGATGATTCATATTGGTAAAAGCAATTTCTCTGTTCAATTTAGAAAGTGGGGTAATCGCAAATGGTATTTATTGTTGTGTTGTATTCCAACATTGTTTCTAACCAAAGGAGAAAGCTCATTTTCAGTGGAAATAACTTTTGGCTTCACAAGTAATAAGCTAGTTAATTTGCCGTCCCCGGAAGAATAGAATCCAGAGGGTAGAACCCACGCTCGTCGCATTTGTACTCTTCTGGGGGGCTCTGGAAGGTCATTACGCCGTCTAGAAAGCTTTAAAAACGCCATGCTTGTCACTTCCGCATCCAAAGTGCGGTAATCGTTAATGCGATACATTGTTTTATTGTATGCTACCAAAATAAATATCTATTGTTTTTACATCACAGTGCAAGATCTTTATTCAGTCTGTACAGTGCTATGTATTAACAAGGAGAACTGGACCCCATAGGTAGCTTTACGCCTACGAAAGAACGACGATAATCAGGAAGGTGAAGACCACATCCACAGTGCCTTTATCCCCTTCTTGCGCGACAGATTGAAAACACCCAGTGATACGGTATGAGTAATTGGGTTGCTACTTATGTGATACCAAACTACCTACGGCACTCGCTACTCCCTAACCCAATGCATTAGACACACTGCTTCAAAATTTCCTGTCAACGTTTCTGACGCATGGGAATTTTTGGCACAAATTAGCCATACATCACATTAGAGCTACCGTCGATTTCTCCATACCCCCTTTATACCAAATTATATACAGGGTTTTCCAAAAGCTTACAATGCCTCGCAGATTTTTTTATTTAAATCCTAGCAACAATTTTTTACATGTAAAAATACAAATTTGTGTTGCGAAAAGAAAGAAAAAAACATGGAAAAAACCAAAGAAACCAAAGAAAGAAAAGTCCGAATGTCTCGAAAGAGCTCGAAAAAATAAATAACACCATGGTACAAAAAGCACAAAAACCCGGTACAACGTAGAACTACAGGGGAGCTTGGTAATGCAATAATTCCTAAAGAAATGACTACCCGCCTTCTTTTCTACAGAGCTAGGAACCGCGGTGTCTTTACGTGGCCGAAAAATGTGGCGTTGTTTGCTTCTTGCCTCGTGCGGTTTTATGTTCCTGCTGGGGCCAGCTGATGGCTGCTGTGGTAAGCCTAGAGGAAGTGGAGGAGGTGGAAAGGCCAGGAACAAGACAGGAATGATCAAAACAATCGTTTCGTCGAACATTTCTTCGATCGACCCCCCACGCAGTGCTATACAAGAGCTGAACGGCATGTCCAATAATTTCAACAGCAGCGTCGCAAACAAGGGGAATTGGACGTTGTACCTGGTACTCGAGCCTACGGAAATTAAGGTACCGATGAAATGATTTCACCGTATCTGCAAACTGTATCAAAATGTATACTTGTCTAGACCGAAGCGATTCGCAGTATAGATGTTTTTGAAAAACGCGGATGTGATTCTTTGCACCCAAAATTCTTCGCTAAAACTGGGGTGTTAAGAACTGACAACCCGGTACACCTATGGTGTCTGAACAGTACAACAGATGGAGGAGTCGGTCAGCCCATCGATGACATTGTCCTAGTCCGATTAACTGCCAAAGAGGACCAAGGGAAGAACCCAATAGAAAACAAATACAAATCCGAACTTTCCAAATTTGCGAAGTGCATCGAGCTTCTAAAGGCGGAGTACACTAAAGCAGACGAGATGTGGATATGCTGGAGTCTAGCACCCGCCTAGGTTAAATTAAATTAATCAAAACCAATTCAATCCAGCTAATAAAACGGAGTAAATATCAAAAAAGCAAGTTAATTAATTTTGCCCCTTTTCGATTTATCCACACATACCGCCAACCTCCCCTAGCATCCTAATAATCTCTCCAAAGTACTTCGGTTTCCCTTCTACAAACACTTGTGCAGGGTCCCCGGTTACAGCCGCCATTTCCTCCACACTTACAAAATCATCCAGAATCCCTGCCAAAAGGGAGTGTGCCTCATTTCGGATCCGTTCCGCTTATTGTACCGTAGCAGCAGGATCATCATCCACACCATCGGTTATCAGCAGGATGTTTCCCGCTTCACCTAATTGATTCTCTGCTGCATTCAATGCTTTTGCCGTGTGTGTCCTTCCACCCAGAAGATCCATTCCGTCGACAATCAGCTGTTTAACCTCCAGTGGAAGGTCATCTTGCAAGCCAAAGTATTGCTGAACTTCGTCGGAGTAACCTAAAACGGCTTGCCCACTTCCCGGATTAGACGCATACCCTGAACCTATCTGCAAGAATCCAGTAGGAAGACGACGTCACTTGGGTTGGGGAAGGTTGGGCCATGAGGAAGGAGTATGGGTGGACAGATCCTGTCCTTCACAAACCTGCTGTACTCTATGAATGTGACGCAATGATGGATCACGATAATATTCAAGGGGTCTCCTGTCAGGTCGATCATTGGCTGTTTGTCTTCTTGGAGGATGGTTTGAAGAACGACGATTCGTAGCCCAATTTCTCTGGCCTTCTTCGCCTCTCCAATGACCCCCTCCTCATTTGCAAGTTCCCCTGACGTCACTAGAAACAGAGTCGCAGGATTGCCTTGGTTGCTGTTTGCCAAGAATTCTTCCACCGCGCCTTGAATCCCGCTCACTAGGTCAGGTTCCATTCGGCCTTCAAAAAATGCATCATGTCGAATGATCTTGTCCTTCCGGTGTGCAGACATGTCGTCAGTCAGACCGAACAGTGATCGATTGGTTCTTCCAAGAAGAGTGAGTGACTTTCTGCTATTTTCATGGACCCCGAGATACTTCAAAATTTGTCTGACAAAGTCCGTGGCTTTTTCAAAGTTTCCAAGTCCGATTGCCCCAGACGATTCACGGAGTACGACCAGATCGTTGGTTTCCTCGCATAGGTCGACCAGGTCACCTGCACCGAAGAATGGATCCCAGAGCCAGAAACATGTCCCAAATCGAACGACATCGTTATCGTGGTGGACTCATCATCGGGTTCTGGCAGAACAAATTTCATCCACACCATGGAATTCGTCGCCCGGCTTTTGCCGGCCTTTGGACGTGTTAGCCTGACCGTATGGCGGGATGGTAGAGGAAATCATAGATCTGAATTCCCAAGGTCCTGTTGAACAGATGGAAGATGCTACGTTGACGTGCTCTTCCTCTCGGTCTGCTTCGTGCGGTCCATTTCTGTAAAAATTATTATTTATGACTGATTAGAAAGTAAATACAAAAAGACGACAATATGACAAAAAAACTTTTTTTACGTTTGTCAGATCCTTCTTGGTTTAGACAGTATGGGTATTGGTTGAGCAGGGATTTGGAATGAGAGTAAAATTAATTAATCTTACTGAATTTTTTAAGAAACATACAAATTCTCTATCAACATAACAACGTTTTTGTAGTGGTGGAGGAGGGAGATATTTGTGCTGAGGCTTGAGGGAGAGAGCACACTGGGAAAGGAGAATCAGAAAGTCGATGGGGAAAGTAAGAAAGAACACAGGTGGGGAAAGTGAGAAAGTCAGCAGGTAGCGGTGTGGTATTAGACGTTTCGCGTCCGCTCTCAAAAATGTCCCGTCGTCGGAGAGCCATATTTTCAGAATTTAAAGAAAGTATTGAAGCGAATAATATATTAAAAGGAAAAGATGGTGGGTACTTTCAGACTTTTTAAATCCCAACTTGTCAGGCAGCTGTGGGTATAGGTATCAAGTCAGGGGGGTTGTGTTGCTTGCGCTCCAGCCGGGGGTAAGTTCAGCTTTGGAAACAACAGTATCAGCAACTTGTGCCGAAAAACAATGACCAGCTCATTCGGCGCATTTTGTAGTACAATAGCACAATAAATGTCATTTGCGATTTGGAGGAATGGCAATAAAAATCACCTGCGAACCCAATTTCCAAACCAGATATTGCAATGTATTGCTCTTCGGTCAATCATCATCATCGGGGAATACAACACGAACGTTTAGAAGCAAACAAGCAAAGCAAACACGTCAAACGATGGAAAGCCACTCATAATCAAATGCAAATAATACGCATAACTTAAATATGCTACATTCCAAACATTTAACCATTTTGGCTTCCCCATGTTATGTAATAATTAGCATATCTTACGTACCGTAAAGAAAGGAGAGGGTTGAGTCATGAGTTTGGATAAGACAAGGAGCTCCACCATAGGGGTTTTTAAGACGTCGTTGTAACCATCAATTTCGTTTGTGTAACAGAAATGCTTCCTACGCTAGAGTATGGTGTGAACACAGCAACGCCTGATGTCTGTGTTCAAAGGGGGATTTCGATTAATTCGTAACACCATATTTTACAAGGTCTTACTTTGAGGATCGCTTACTTCGGCTTCTGGTGACGACATGGGGGTATGTAGGACGCCATCTGTTCGTCTTACCCAGTCCATTTATATTAAGGTAGACATCCAACCGCAAATCCAAGTGGGACGATACAAGTCTGTTGGTGGCGATAAACATTTCAACACACAATTGCCCAAATTGATAAGTAGTGCAGCAGGTTCGACACAGAAACGGCCGCTTCAGTGGCAGCAATACCCTATACCCCGAGACACCCAGATTCATGAGACCAATACTTAAATGCTTTCAGCAGATAAAATGGACGGAACCTCCCAAGTCGAATACATAGAAAAAGTCATAAAAAGAGCCAAGCGTTTTCTCGACCTGGCATTTTAAAAATCGTCTCAGGCCTTTTCTCACATGGAGCATCTCATCACCGCCTTTTTGTATATTTCACCACAATCTTTAGTAAAAGGAGAAAGCCATGGCAACAAATAAATATTGACAAGGAGGTTGCGAATATCTAAGTGTCACTGGATTACTGGAATAGGTTAGAAGACCTTTTCAGCCCTACCCACACACTCACCTTTCAATTCACAAATTTCGAACCACACATTCTAAATCACAATGAAGACAACGAATTGCAATGCAACTGAGATGTTATGTTTACAAATCTGTCAATAATAATTTTTGTATATAAGCGTTTGATTTACACATGAAATTTCGGTTCCTGTCTGGCAAATTTGGATTTTCCAGAACTTCTCAAGTCAGGTCAGGTCAGCCAAACTATGCACAAGCCACAGGTACGTTTCATTTTCTTCCTTCTCGACGAAAGGTTTGATAAAATAAGGAGACGTTTTCTTTTCGGCAGTAAAACATCGGTGCAAAGCGGTAGGCGTAAAAGTGAAGTCCAAACACGGTACTGAAATTTCATTTTGAACACACTTCAACTGTACCAAAGATCGCACAGCAAGCAGTAGCACAAACGCACACAGCACTCTTTCCATGTTGCTTCATGTTGTCCGTGTATTATTTGACTTAAAATTTGGAGTAATTTCATGGCGAATAATTTAAATGTACAAATTGTTCAATTGGAGCTCCAAGTGGCCATGAGTACCCAAAGCATCATGTCAATTTGGCATACGACAATGTAATGTCATTACGTATGCTTATTCTACGAACTGCTTTATTACGTAAAAGTTGTATTGTTGGACCAGAGCTTGGGATGATTTGAAGCAAGTACAATGCACTTTCCTCACTAATTTTATACCCTTCATTCTCGTAATATCCATACCCACCATAGGCACCTGGCTACAGAAATTCCACGAACGGTATGTTTCCTCACTGTACATTGCCGGATCACCACATCCAAGATCATTTTCGTTCGAGGCCTGTCGAAAGACAATGAAAATATAAGTAGGGCAGTTGGATTATCTTTATATCTAATAAAGTGTCTGATTTTCCATGCAAAATTCTTGCCTTTCCCTGTTCATTATCAACAACTGAGTTTTTGGACATGAAGTGAATGTTCAAATAATGCGTGAACAGAAAACTTGGGCTTATGATTTCATTATTTCACATTCAAAGCAAAAGGTAAGTAATAGCTCATAAAACTAATTTCCCCTGCTTTTTACAAAACAATTACCAGTCATCCAAGGTATTACTATATATATACTTCATGTCAATATTTTCAACAGATAATTTGTAAAAGAAAAACATTAAGTTGAACTGTCGCAATTATGCCACGTTTGTGTAGCTGATTATTACTGATTGTGAAGAAAAATGGAGGAACGAGGATCTGCAGAACAACGATAACACTACTACTTAGACTAACTAGAAACAATACAAGGACAAATTTGAATTTAAATGCAGATTTTTGTTCTCATGGTAACTTGAATAGACTATAGTGTTTTGCTCAATTTTATTTTTTCAAGGGTGGGTTGCCTATGTTTTCATGTAGAACAAAGCTTCCCACGTAATGAGTCCTATTAAGGCTGGGTGGATGGGGCGAAGTTTTTCACTGTTTGTGCTGCCCACAAGTACAAAGCATTTCAGTCAATAGGACATTGCGCAGCATAGCGTGGTGTAACAAAAATATGTATTACGCAGTAATAGTGTTTCTAGTAATAGTAATAGTAATAGTAATTTACTCTTCAACACTCCCATGATTGCCTGGTTTGAATAGAGCTCATCAAAAGAGAGAAAGTCAAGTTGATGGCGAAATCGCTGCTAAAGAAACATAAAAAAATAATGATACCTACGCCAGCCCAGCTTCGCGTTGTAAATAAAAAGCCGTAGGAAGGATGAGAGAAAGTAAGATATTTCGTTGACACCAAAGAGGAATGAATACAGAGATGTCTTGTTTCACTTTCACCCCATTTATTAATTCCATTTTTATAGCATAAGCTGACACAGGGAAGGAAAAGACAGGGGAAAAAGGCATTAGGGCTATATACACCTGTTTGCTAGGATCAAAGACTTGCGGGGTAGGTGCATTATTGTGCAATTTCATTCAGACCCAAAAGGATAATTTTTTAATGATGTGGAAAGTGCATGGAATTTCAAACGTGTCCTACTTTATACCAACTCATCAGATCGACGGTTCCAAGTTTAAGACGCGATTTGATTGTGACAAGTTAACTCTTATTACTCAATTGTTGTGACAAGAAAATGAATGTGATGTAATTGATGATATACTGAAAATAAACAAAACATTGTCTAAACCTTGCCCATAATGTGTCTAAAGTCCCTTTGATTGTGTTACTGCATGGATTTTGCATAAATGATATTGCATTTGTGATGAAATATACCTGTGCACAGATAACTAAAAAATATCTGTCCAGTTGTGACAAACTCAAAGGAAAATAATTTTCGGACAAGACTTGACATAATCACTTTACACGGATCTCTGTCCTGCACTCTTAACACAGCTCACCTGTCACATCCACTAAGAATCATCCTCACATATAACCACTTTACACAAAACCCATGTCCAGTTCTGTCCAACTGGACATAAATATGCTACAGGACTGATCAACATGCTATAGTCGTGTCCATTGCTTAGGTCAGGTTTGACAGAGTTGGACATACGACTTTTGTTCGGGGGATGCCCAACCCGAAGAGCCTCTCGGTATTCTCATACGGGTCGTTGGTTCACCTGCAGTTCAGGGTTATCTTTGAGGGACCGTTTAGTGGAATGGAACTCAACTATGGAGATCGTTTTCCGGCACTCTCCCAACTGACGGTTTGGCCTGTAGGGAGCAATTCGGATTTGAAGAAGGAGGATCAAAGTGCCTGGAGTAAATTTTGTCCAATCATTGCACCATTTCTTCTTACCTCCACGGTTGAGGATTGGAGGGTCCTTCCGACTTCAAGCTTTAGGAGCGTCATGGTTTCAATCCTTCTGGATGGACTGTACTGCAACATTCTGAACGACTTAGAGACCAGTGTCCTAAACGTGGTTTTCCATTCAGAGTTGAATGGGGCGAGAAGGGTTGTCCCGGATCCAAACAAAATACTTCTGCGGCGTCAAGCGGACTAGATAGATGCCATTTTAAAACGTCTGGGCCAATAAGGGTGATCCAGGTCCTAGTCCGGGGCGGGTCCAAATTTTTTTCTTCAAACAATTCGATTCGGGCATTCACTGGCTAAGTCACAATGAAGTGTTTTTCAGAAATAAGGCTTACGTGTTATTTTCGATCATCATTAATAATCAACCATCAGTGCTTAACGATTGGTGACAATAATAGATCCCGGTTGTAATCAGGTCGTCAAGTCCTATTAGTTTGTAAATATGTCAGTATATGGCATGTGTTATTATAGTCTGATTGCATAAATTGATGATTCTGGTCACAGAGATTCCGATTGTCGTTGGATGCTTATGAATATTAAACTTGGTGTGCCAGCAACCAATACAGCAATAAATGATATACGACTGTGTCGAATTGATCCAATCAATCATTCATTAAATAACGCTTAACACCATGCATCTTCCAGGTCTTGTCATTCTCTACTTCAGT
This sequence comes from Isotomiella paraminor, assembly GCA_034699605.1. Classification (NCBI taxonomy): domain Eukaryota; kingdom Metazoa; phylum Arthropoda; class Collembola; order Entomobryomorpha; family Isotomidae; genus Isotomiella; species Isotomiella paraminor. The sequence goes on along the minus strand of JAQGCL010000116.1, from coordinate 7,377 downwards.
TCTTTACTCCCCAAGTCCCATGGAACCACAAAATCCCAAGAATCCCAGCCATCCGGAAAGACGCTTCCCATCATTTCAAATATACTAAACATCCCAAATCCCTTGTATCCAGTTTGCGTCGTTGGTGGTGGAGTCTCCGGCCTTGTGGTGGCCCGGTCTCTTCAAATGCAGTACGGGAAACGAGTCGTCGTTTTCGAACAACGTCAGGACGGTTGGGGCGGGAAAATGAATACCCTTTATGACATCAACAATGCGAACGCTGTTTGGGAGCAGGGCCCCGTACTCTTTGCATGGGACGAAAGACCGCTCTACGATTTCCTCACAGCTATGGAGTTGACACCTTTGGAATTTGCCGGAACAAACCTTGCAGCTTTCGACCCGGAATCAGGCCAAAACTACAACATCAAACAGGTAACCCTCCCAGAGACTGAGAAAGCCATGACGCAAGGTGTAGCAAGATATTTGAAAATCAGAAAGGAAAACTACCCCCCGTGGCTCTTTGAAGCAGGGGGATACACAAGACTCGACACCCTCGTGGACAGTCACCCCGACCTTTTCCTAACTGCTATTAAATGGCTTCAAGTACACGACCTATACTTACAACTGGAGATTGCTATGGTAGCCATTTTTTCCTGCGAAGGGTACGGATCTCTTCAGGACCTCCCTGCACTTTATATGTTGAAGCTCCTCACCCCTGAAATAACCGAGCGGCTCATTTTCCTTCCCTTCAAGACAAACATGACTGGGATTTCCACGATTCAGGAAGGCTTTCGGGAGTTCGGCCGACGACTATCCTTCGGTATTCGGGAGACGATATTGGGATACAAGCTCAAGCGAATCGAACGGAACGGTCCAATCCCTGGGACGAGGAGACTACACTTCGAAACGGCGCTTGGAAGGGATGAGGAGTCCTTCGACTGTTCAGCTGTGGTCCTTGCCTTCCCACCCCTTATCAGCAAGATGGTGGGGCTGATTGAGGATTTGAGCTATAATGAGCGGCATGTGTTGGATGCCATAAGGGTACACAAGTATTTTACAAGCGGTCACTTTATGAAGCGTCCAGGAGAGGATGGATGGGCTTACATTGGGGTAATCAGCAACACTAAGAGGTTTCCACAGGGGGATGGGGGACCCATTTCCATAATCCACTCCACAAAAGGAGGGAACCCAAACGCTTATACGATCTATTCCTGGATCTATGGGAGGTACGGCTACGCCCCGACGAAAGAAGATGAGGACCTGGTGTCTACCAAATTAAGACAGTTTCTGTACGCGCCAAGATATTTCAACAAAATCCGAGAAGGTGGTCCGGTGTCATTCATCCAAGGCCATGAATACTTCCCCCACGTGACGGTGGATGACATGAGGAAAGGTTTCTTTCAGAATTTTACCTGTCTACAAGGGGATAAGGGAGTTTTCTACGCAACCACAGCGACATCGTTTGAATCTGTGAATTGTGCGATTGACAACGCGCTCTATATTGCGGATAAGGTCTATCATTACGTTCATGCTGGAGAGGATGAGTGTGTATTGGATGTAGGGCTTGCAGGGTCGTGATCTATGATGATTGCTTTTGAGTGTCTGAACACAATATTTTGACCTAAAGTTTGCAAAACGCTATAGATATATGATTCTGTATTACAATATACGATTAAAACATTGCAATTATCAATTGTTTATACTGTAATCGCCGAAATCATTTTTCCTCCAATCGCTCAAAAGACTGTTCATTAAGTCCTTTCTTTTCATACTGTCCTATGCACAGGGTACGCAATGACATATACAATTGAATCGTACACCAATCGAGTATTGGACATTATGTACGTATTAAATAATTGTAGCTAGCAGATAGAGGTTTTGAGTGACATTAATATGGTGTATACCATGTGCAATTGTACGCTGCTAATATCCTCTTTTTGTGGTTGTGGATTCGACATGGTTTTATGAATGGTTGAATGGCCATTATATCGCTTCGGCCACAGTTGGTTTAGAATTTGCGTTGAAACATTGTATTTATGTAAAGACGACATTGAATGGGTGACACTGGTTATGAATATGTCAACGGAAACCGTCTTCGCTGTTGTGGTTATGAGCCGACCTAAAGCTCAGTATTTTTCTTTGCTAAATATTAACCAAATTTGTCGCACTTTGGCATCTCTAGGAAGGTTTAGGACGCAAGATTGAAGGAAGTCGTCTTTCATGCATCTTGCTACTCAGCTTAGATAAGCAACAATGAATACCTCCACTATGGAAAAACCAGGCCAAGGGCCACTTCAGGGCACTGTAATTCAGTATATAAGACAGACACAATTGTGTTGAGGTTTAACAATCAATTCCTCTTCCTCCTCTCTATTGTTGCAATACGAATATCCACAATAATATCTCTCTAAAAAAATGGCAAAGTTCGTGACTATTGCGATTTGTTTGTTGGTGGTTGCAGCCCTACTGGTCCAGGCTCATCCTGCCCCCGGTTGGGAGAAGGAGGAAGACTCAGGGAAAGAGAAGAAGAAAGAGGCTGAGAAGAAGGAGTCTGGTAAAACACAATAATATATTGTAGTATAAGGAAGCAACATTTTATAAATGGTGTGCATTTGATTTTTGTAGGACACGGGGCCTATGGAGGTAGGTATACCTTAATGCATACCCTTCATTATGTATTATATTATGTAATTACAATTGAACCTACCTAACGTGGTACCCTTTTGTTCTTTTAAGGATACGGAGGATATGGTGGATACGGCGGATATAGGAAGTATGGTCGTCGTTAGAGGTGTTTAATTTCCCTACGGAATACAAATACTTGTAAGGGTCCGTTGCATCCTACATAATGTTGGTCACTGATTCAAGCCTACACCCTCCTAAATTTAAATATTTAATTCTACGAGAATGAATAATTATTTTTGTATTATTGTTGCCTTGTAATGCAGTTGACAATTGATTAAATTACAATTGAAACTGAAGAAGTTGTGGTCTTTTTGTTTTGTCAAAATGAAACATATCCAATCCAAGCCGGTTAATTGTCTCTACTTCTTTAAGTGATTTTGAGGGTTTTGTTCTGACACCGAGATGAAAATATACTTAAAGCAACCGCACTACTGGAATATCTGTAATCGGTATTTTTGCCATGGTCCTAAATGACGCAACAAATGAGTATGAGTTATGAGTACCTTTTTTATTTTACCTAATTTAAACATCTTTATGTTAATCCTTAAACGTAACATAAGGCACATACATTTTCTAGAACAGCCAGACTGTCTTGCCTTCTCATGGCCTTCTTCCAGCAGGAGGGGTTCGTGGGATGGCCCTTCGAGCAATGTTTGGATCCGGAACCACCCTTCTCGCCTCATTCAACTCTGGTTGGAAAACCACGTTTGGGAAAGTGGCTTCCAAGTTGTTCAGAATGTTGTAGTACAGTCCATCCAGAAGGAATGGAACCTTCACGCTCCTAAGGCTTGGAGCCGGAATGACCCTCCCCTCATCATCTGTGGTAGTGAGGAGAAATGGGGAAATGACTTGGCGAAATTTACTCCAGGCACCTTCATTCGACTTCTTCAACTCCCCTTCCTTCCATACAGGCCACACCGTCAGATGGGTAAGTGCCGGAAAACGATCTCCATAGTTGAGTGCCATTCCCCTAAACTGTCCCTCAAAGATAACTCTGAACTGGAAGTCAAACGATGACCGGTACCCGTACGAGAAAACCGAGAGGTTCTTGAGGTTGGACATCCTGCTGGGGAAGAGGAGGATCAGGTCCCCACGATGGCGTTTGGCGTTGAGATGAATGACGAGTTCTTCTAACCTCTCGGCATGTTGGGTTAGGATAAGACGTAGGTTACTTAACCCGTGTCCTGCCATGCCCCTTAGTTCCAGCTTTCTAAGTCCCCCGAGTCGAAGTGAGGCCAAGGGCCGAAGGAACCTTGCGTCGTCGATTGAGAGAGAGAGACTGGATAAGGAGGAAAATAGAATATTTCCAGGAGTAGTGCTCCCTTCTTGAATCTTAAGCATCTCTTTGACCACTACGTTGGAAAAGGGGATTCGGGCAGTGTGGCGTCCAAGGACACCACTACCCACTATGGTCAGAGTCTTAAGGCTGCCCCCGCCCCCCACGATCTGAAGGAGTCGGTAGAGGAAAGGGAGGTAAGACGTCGGATCCACTGGGTCGTGGAGACCATCACTATTCAATGCCAGGCTCAAGGACCTGAGTTGCGGAAGTTGGGAGAATGGAGGAGGCGTTCCCATGTAGAAGACGTCCAGTTTTAAATCCAGCGAGGTCAGAGTCTCCTTGACTCCAGACAGAATGGTTTTAAACATGACCAGGGTCTTCTCCGAATTGAGTTGTCCAGATAATTGAAGACTCTTCACATTGTTGGTGTGGATGGAAGGATCAAAGAACCAGACTAAGTCATCCAGAATCTTCATCTCTTTTTCCAAACCTCCTTGATTCCTCTTCCCGTTTCGGCCTCCAGGAGCGAAGATGATTTTCCAGTGGGGAAACCGCAGGTCATCCAGTTGGGAGTAGGCAAAGGAAGAGACTTGGTTCAGATCGTCTGGGAAGTCAGAAAAAGCGTTGAGTTCAAAAGGAGTAAGCACCACTTGATTCCGGAGGAGTTTGAGACCCTCAGTGTTCCACACTTTGGAGAGGAGGCGAAGCTCTTTGACTTGACCCGTGGTTGGAAGGAAGAAAAGTATGTTTTCCACGACCTACAAACAAATCGAATAAGACCATAGGCTCTCCCCTAACTGGAGAAAAAAGTCTCCCCTAACTGGAGACAAACCAAAGGGTTCTGAAGGACTCGGCTCTCCCCAAATTTTAAGTTGCCCTCATCTACGATAACAGGGGCCCTGCTCAAGGGGCAGGAGGGGGCCTGCATATGAAGATGAAGTAGACCAATAGTCAGTCTTTAAGAGAGCCTGAATAAGGAATTAGAGCAAACCTGGAAAAGCAAATGGTGCAACTGTCGTTGTTGTTTCCCTTCTTCTCCAATGGAGAGAGTTATCATGTCCCCAAAAAGCAGTCTTGTAGATTCATCTTCTCCTCCTGGTGTGAGATTCTCTTTTGGAGGTGCCCCTATTTCCATCCCTAATGGAGCCCCATTGACAGAGACCACAGCCCAAGGATCAAGTCCCTATAGGTATGTGGACAACAAAAGATTATCCAGAAAGGCAACTCTCTCTCACTCAACTACCTCAACTCCATGAGTGGAGATCCAAACTCCGTCATCCTTGCATTCCAGTGCCAAATAGTTGAAGGACCCCTTGACATCATCAGGATAGAAGAAAATGAATTCTCCTTGACTCCCACGACCCAGGAACCTGTTCCCAAGTGTGTACTATAATCAAATAGGAACGTATTAAAAATAGCTCAACCATAAAAAAAACGGTGGTGTGTCTTTTGAGTACCTTAAGGCCTTCCACATATTTCAGAGTCAGGAATGGACGAAGAGCACCAGGATCCACTACTTCCACATCCTTGACCTGGAAGAGGGCTCCAGACTGCCGAGGTCCAAAGGAAAAAAGGGATCCTGCATCATCAGTATTCCTAAATAAACGCAAACAAATATTCATTAGTTTTTGTACACACATTTTTGCCATTTGCCACAAGACCGAAGGAATACAGAAAAAATGTATCAAAAAAACCTTGGTAAGACACTACTCTCATCAGGGCCCTTCTTGGTCCTTGAAGTGGAAGGCTTCCTATCATCGTCCCCATGAGGAACTCTCGTCCCCATTTTAAAGGATTTAAATCCTTTTTTTGTTTTTGAGAACTTGTAAAAAATAGTCCAGAAAGGAAGATTTAACAATCCACTCAACTTGATGTAAAGATAATTGTGAGAGTTTCAAGGATTTTATGTAAAATTAATTAATTGAAAAAGATAAGAAAAAGAGCTTTTCTTTTCGTTCTTTTGACTGCACTATATTTATTTGTCCCCAGCTGGCTACTAGCAGACAAAGTGCAGCCTCTTCTGTGAGGGAGGATATAGCGACAGTGAATTAGTTGAAGGAAATAATGCCTGCTTTTGTCAAGACAAATTGGTGGATTGGCCTAGGTCACCACAGCAAGAAGAAGCGACCTAAATTCAATTATATCAAAACATGCAGTGACAGTGACGTACAACTGAACTATTATTGTAATTGTCGATACTTTTGTTAGATACAAATTATGATTTCAACACTAATTATCCACATGCATTTTTGACAATGAATTATTATTTCTGAATTTGAATAATTATTATTGTTTCATTATTTCTTGTCTTTAGATCAAACCTTAGGTCATACAGACCAATCGCCCACCGCAGTTTTAAATATATTTATGCTGTAGGATTGGAAACGAGTTTCTCAAAGCTTATGCTCTTTCCTCAGCAGCAGCTGTGGTTTGTTTACATTTGTTTTTTTTTGACATTTAATTTAAGTTTATAAGTGATTTCAAAACCAATCGATGTTGCCAAAGGGTGTTGTTGTTGTTGATTGATCCAATAGAAGAAGATGGACCAGTGTTTGGTTTGTAGTTCGACTGTCATCATCTCTGTCGCAAGTCGTGAAGATGATTTATGTAGAGAAGAAGAAGAAGGGCCAGGAGTAAGTGTTTTGGAAGAAGAGTCCGTTTACTTTCTCCACAACCTCCTCAAGATACCCTTGGACCTGACTACGACCTTCCTAAGAGGAAGGGACGACGATGATGGAGACAGTTCATCTTCCTTCGACTTGTGTGACCCCTGCAGACTCTCCTACTTGACCCCAGGGATGAAGATATCGTCCCAAATACAAGACCTGGGTAGAAAGCATGAGGACCTTCGTCAGGCTGTCGTGGCTAGGATGAGGGTCAAATTGGAAGAACAGGACGAGGAGGATGATGATGATGATGAGGGTCCTTGTATCATCCCTGATCCTCCTACATTCAAAGGACAAAAGAATGAAAAATGGGAGGAGATCAGGGCTTATGTTCTTAGGAGGGAGGCTACTTATGGTATTATAAGCTCAACAGCATAGCCATAAATCAAAGTCATTTTCTGTCATGCTATATTTTAGACCCGGGGGGTGATGATGATGGCGACTGTCCCATGATGTTCCCAACAGTAGTGATGCCACTATTGTCGGGGTCGGGATTTATCCAGGACGACGACGACGTTGGAGCTGATGAGACAATGGAGACTGAACAGAGTGACCACCATGACGTAAAGTAATAATAACCCAAATTATGTCTTCAAAAAATGATTGGATTTTGATTTCTGAAGGAGAAATAGGAGACCAAGAAGGGTAAAGGCTCAAAAGTCGTCTAAGAGGAAGAAGAAAACTATAACCTTGTCTTCAGGGGACGCCGTTCTTGTCAACGGGGAAGCTCAGTTGGTAAAAAAGAAGGACCTGGCCAAGAAAAGGAAA
>JAQGCL010000115.1:0-23046 GCA_034699605.1 Isotomiella paraminor | reverse complement strand
TCAAACGAATAGCATAGATGGTACTTGGTAGGATATCTATGATTCTGTTGGTGCAGCATTTTTAGATATTCTTGTAGTATATTACAAGACCGTCAACGCGCAATTCGTGCATGGACGTTATAGTGCAGTACATATTTTGTAAAACACCGGAATAGCACTACACTGTTCCCTCGTGTAGTGCAACTTGGTCAAGATTAAGACCGGATTGCATGAAGGAAAGGACGACGCGGTGAGTGGGATAAAGCTAAGTTTAGAAGTTATGACTGTACATTTATTAATGATGATATTTGATTTTGCCTTTATTTCAACGTTATTTGGTTCGATTGGATTGATAATTTGAGAAAAAGTAAATTAGTATTTGTTAGCAATATATCAATGTTGCAGCCGTATTTTCTTATTTAAAATTCTCCATTGGTTACACTGCATAATTATTGGCAGGTATCGATAAAGGCTATTAGTTAAGATGTCTTCGTCGATGCTTTATCAAACCTAGCTTTGCCCCAAATCTCTTGTCACAAAGATCACAAGGGTAGAGCAGTTTAGCCAAATGGCGTCTCATGTTGTCTCTGTATCGTCGTTGCACCTTCCCTCTCTTCTTCTCGTCTGTCCCACACATAGCAGCCATGTGGTACCAGAAACCGGACGTCCCTCCAAAATCCTTCCCACACTTGTCACAAAGATATGGGCGTTCAAGAGTGTGAGTGTGGGTTCTCAAATGGTGGTTGAGACTGCTTGACTTCGCCAGTTGTATGGAGCAGAAGTAGCATTTAGTTTTATGAGCCAAGGTCTCGTGCTCAAGTCGTTCTGCCCCATTGGCAAAGGACAAAAAGTGACAACCTATTCCTCTTGTCCATGACTTGTACAATTGGGACTTTTTGTGTTGGTGTTGTTGATGATGACAATAGTGGCCCTTCGGCTTTTTCGTCCTTGATGAAGGAAGCTCTCTGTCCCAGGGCCACCCTTGGGTCATCCAAGGATACGAGTTGACGAAGGGAGGATGGTGGAAGGTGAACGGAAGACGAGGGAGGGGATGAGGAAGAGCAGGCCATAATGACTGTAGGATATCCTTCTGAAAAAAGATCACTGCTGAAACAACAGCTGGAGGTTTGTTTACATTTCTCAAAAAACACATCATCCCAGCTGACAGTATCTCTGGAGTTTTTTTCTCTCTCTTTAAAATCAAGGAAAATTGTCAATTGACAACTCTGGTATTAAATCAATTGATCAAAAGTTAAGTAATTTTTTTTGCCTATTTTCAACAGTTATTTGGTCATATCTTCGCCGTCGTCATGTCCTCTTTGCCCTCCACATCATCATCATCATTAGAGTCTCTTTCGTCTTCCTCACTCCGTCGACTGATGTCTCTGGATTCCCCAAGGGTCGCTTTGGGAAAGAGGTGTGACTTGGTAAAGGAAGAAATAATCCAACGACCATCATCATCATCACCCGCAGAATTGCCATTCGTCAAAAGAGAATCTCAGGATTCCTCATCTCGTCGTTTTTGCTGCAGTCTTTGCACGAGTCGTCCTGGGGATGACAAATTGTCATCCTACTGTCCTCCAGACCCTCGTCGTACACAGCATTTGGCATCCCTCCTGGGAAGAAGTGAGGAGGAGGTGGACATAATCTTTTGCTCTATTTGTCGTAAGACAGTTACAAAGCTATTCAGACTTAAGGAGGAGGTGGACGAGATTGAAAGCAGGATTCGGGCCGTCGTGAAGCTTCATCCTCCAGCCAAACCCCTTGGTGACTTAGGTAAAGACAGATTCTTAAAAACTGAAATCTTCAATTTTTTTGTCCAACTCAATTGAACCATCTTCAAAACAGGAACTGTAAAAGTGGAGAGTCTAGACTGTTGTCCTCTCATCGAAGAGGGAGAGTCAAACGACGGAGATTTTACATCCGTCGTCCATGACACCACGACCCCCTTGGTCCCCGAGGAAACAGGGAGTAAAGATGGTCAAGACGACGATGAAGCCATATCTGAGCCATGTGACAGGGCAGAAGGTAATCCTTTTAATTTGTGTCTTTTATCATCTTGCAACTCTGACCAAGGATGTTTCTTCCAGGCCCTGGCCAGAAATCCTCTTGTCCTCAAGGAAGGGCTAGAAGAAATAATAACCTACATAAAAAGAGGACGGTCGACCTTGCAACATTTCCACCCCCCTCAAGGAGGAAGGTGAAGGTCTGCCTCATTTGCAAGAAACGCTTTCAGAGCAGTGAACTCTTCAAAGCCCACAACCATCCGGACAAGAACGATCCAAGCGTGGTGTCATACTCCTGCCACCTCTGTCACAAATCCTATTCTTCGACGGCAAACCTGATCTGGCACAGGGGACAAGTCCATCTCCATCGTCCATCTCATGGGAATTGCCGTCGTTGTGGAAAGCAATTTCAAACGAGACGAAACCTGCAGAGACATATCGGAACAACCTGTCCCCTGCTTCCAAAAGATGAGAGGAAATGTTGTGGACAAGTTTTTGCCAATGGGGCAGAACGACTTGAGCACGAGACCTTGGCTCACAAACCTAAATGCTACTTCTGCTCCAAAGTACTGTTGAAGTCAAGCACTCTCGTACATTTGAGAACCCACACCGGTGAACGCCCATATCTTTGTGACAAGTGTGGGAAGGATTTTGTAGAGACGTCATCTTTGAGGTACCACATGGCGGTTGTGTGTGGGACAGACGAGAAGAGGAGGGAGGAGGTACAACGACGATACAGAGACAACACGAGACGTCGGAGGGCTAAATTCCTCTACCCTTGTGATCTTTGTGACAAGAGATTAGGGACAAAGCAAGGGTTGATAAGGCATCAAAAGAGGTGTAATTACTAATGATACAGTCTAATCATTCATTGCTAATGATATATTAGCCTTTAGGAGTGACTTAATCAGACTTTCTGATCCTTGATACATGAATGTGAGATCATTTGGCAAGTTGAATTCATGTGGTGAAGTGACAGGTAGGATTGACTGTCTGTCAGTCAGTAACTATGCAGGTTAAAAGGTGAAAATTAAAATAAATACAGCTACATATCGTTTATACTGGTCGCTCAGAAGCACTAATTTATTTACTATTCAAATTATCAACCCCATCGCCCCAAATAACATCCAATTAAAGGGATAATCTTCATCATTTGTAAATGTACAAACCTAACGTCTAAACATTTCCTGATTCTACTCTCCTCGTCTTCGTCGTCCTTCTTTCATTCCATTCTCAATTTTGGCCAAGGCCCACGAGGGGACCGTTGTCGTGTGTCCCCTCAAAGCTTTCGCCGTGGGGAAATCCTCTCCACACTCCGTGCCAAAGAAGTGCCGCTCCAAAGTGTGCACTTGCAAGTGTCCGGTCAGATTTCCAACCGTCCAAAACGTCCCACAGAAGGTGCACTTTGTCGAAAGCAGCCCTTGGTGAACCACCCTCTCATGATCAACTCTTTCTGCATTTTGTCATTCTGTTTTTGGCGTAGCTCATTGGTAAAATAACAAAAATGCTGCAAGCAATTAACCTTTTCCAACGTAAACCGTGAACTCCATCCCTTGCCATCTTAGTATTTCCAGTGCACAACTCACAAAAGATACTCAATGAATCAGCATTATCATTAGGAAGAGGGTCCCCACGCTTGAGTTTCCAAATCCCATCCAATTTCCCAACGTCTTGCGAGTAAATTGTGTTATGATGGAATCTTGATCCTAATCCTACATAGTAATCCTGTACGTAGATTCCTTGTCCGTCTTTGTCTTCCCCATTCATACAAGTGCACCAAATGCAAAATACAACTTTGTTCAAAACACACTTCCTACTTGTTTTCAGCTGGTCAAAACCATGGTGGAAAACGACAAGAAGGTAATTTTAGATCCAGAATTGTCGCCTCTGAAGGCAATAACAAACTAACAAATTGAAAAGGTGAAGCAGACGACAAATTGATTATTTTTCGTTCGATTTGTTTGGATTAACGATTGTTGGAATTGGTTTGTTTGGACTAGTGATAGTTTATTCACGACTTAACTTGTCTTTCTTTGCAGACAAAGTAAAGTATGAGATTTTCAACTTTTCCATTTGTGGTGAAGAGCAGCGAGGCAGAGAGGCTGTTCTGCCTTCTAGTAGTCAGCTGCCACAGAAAAACCCAAAGTAAGAGCAAACATAGTCCGTCGCCTTCAATATCAATGGCTGAGGTACTTTTTTTTAATCTTGTCCTCCTCTATTTAATTACAAGCATTGAATTATTTGTGTATTCACATTTATTGATGTAGAATAAAATGGCGAAGACGAAACAAACAGCGCGTAAAAGCACTATGGGGGTTATCGACCAGTTCCAAGGTTCACACGAAGACATGCCCAAACTACTCCCCCCATGGACCCTGGTGGTGTAGTTGGAGGGGTTCGCTGGGACGAAAGGGATGAGAATGGAGAACGACTTGTTTTGCCTACTCTGCCCCCTGAAGTAAGTGTGTTTTTGTCAGATTTTTCTTGTCTTAGAATAAAAAATTATGATACCTTTTTTGTCCTCGTCTAGGTGAAGCTGAGGATCTTGGAGAATCTGCGAAAGAGAGACTTGGCATCCCTCCGACTAGTGGACAAGGCTTGGAGTGGTCCTGCCTCCACCTTGTTTGAAAAGAAGGCCCCTGTGAACATTTACAACGCCTTTCTGACGCCTCAATTTCTGTTGGAGGTAGGCTCGCAGAGAAGAACGACTCGTGGTTCAGCCTTGAAGAAGGAACAGCAACAAAAGCAAAGCGAAAGTGAGGGCGAAGATAAGTCGGATCCAAAGATTAGATTCAAGTGTTTCAAGATCCTTTTTGATCCAAAAAAAGCCACGCTGGGCATACCAGTAGGTTTGTCCTTTACTGATTTTGGGGAGAAGGTCCTTCAATTCTTGGAGACCAGGGTGGAAGGGGGAGGAGGGGCTGTGGAAGGACTGACTCTCGACAGACTCCAGGGATTGCGTAAAGAAAGGTTCGCCTTCTTCCAACAACTCTTCGCGAAGATTCCCAATGTCCGGAAAATAACATTCGGTTTCCATGGGGTTGTTGAACCACCTACCGTTCGAGATAAAGGAGGACCTCACGCTCATTCACTACCGGTGTTGGAACAGGTCACAACTATTGTATGGTATTTATACTGGAATAAAGTAGACCTAGGTCCTCCATTTCTACTTTTTGCTGCCACACCAAACGTGGAATGCCTTTTGAACCCAGTGGAAGGAGTGTTGTCATCATTGAACCGCCATCGTGGCGGATACTGGCCTCACCTAAGGTCTATTGGAGAACGAGGGTGGAACATTTCTAGCCTTCTGACCGTCCAGCGTCCACTTGTGCGAATCTCATTAGTCGACGGTGAGGAAGCACTCCAAATGAAGAATCTTGTTCCTCTCATGGAAGCCTATTCAAACACACTGGAGGTACTTTGGATCCAGTCAGGCTCTGTGAATGTCTACGAAAACGCTAAGGTGGACCAGTACAAGTACACTACTGCTGGCTCATTTCCGATCATGCCAAGACTTAGGTCGCTGAGTCTCCTGGACGCACGTACGAAATTCTTAACTTGACTTTTTTTCTAATAATGTGGTTTTTGAATCTTATAGGTGAACTACGTGGCGCAGGATTCATCTTTGGCGACAAATTGCATCCAGATTATGTCCAAGTATGTGAATCTGTGGGAGATTTATTAGTCTTTATTCTGCGACTCCGTTATTATGTTGATCTTTTCTTTTCTGTCAGAATCCTATGCGATTAGACACCCACTTCCCTGCCCTTGAGACTTTAGAATTTACAGTTTCAGAATACAACCAGAGTCCGTATCCGTGGGCAGGAAGGTTTGGCACACCCAGAATAACACCTCAGACTTGCATTTGGTTCCTGAACTTTTTCCCTCTTCTCCTTGAGGATGATGAAGGGCCCTCCTTTCCTTTCGTGAGGAGGCTTACCCTGAACTGGCCTGACCCACAGGAGGACTTTGACTGTTGGAAGGATTGGACACGGAGGGTGTTGACCAAGTTCCCTCGCGTGACTTGGAATCTTCACATCGATAAGTGGAACGTCATGGTATTGAATGGAGACGTGGAGGGTGGCGAGGGTAGGGTTTTGGTCGAGTGGGAACAGTATGAAACAAAACAGGTCAACTGCAATCCTTCTACGATGAGTGGGAGGAGGATGGAAATGGCGGAGGATAGCTCATCCTCTTCTGATTCCTCGGAGGATGAAGACTAATTCACTCCATATTTCTACACAATGAACGAAAGTAGGGAGTGTAAGTATGTATCTTGTTTTTGGATAATGTATAAATGTGTACATTGTTTTTTGTCCTTTGCACCTTTTGAATAAAAACCTAGATGTCATACAGATGTTTGTATTTGTTTATTTAGTCATCAACCTTTTAGTTTACAAGTCAAGGTCAACCATATCATCGTCTCCCCCGTCCTCTCTCCGGGGACCAGGCAGGGCCCAATCTTGCAACTCCCAACTCAGCAGGGAAGACGACATTCGGAAATGACATTTCCAAATCGTCCAGAGACCGGTGGTACCTCCCCTTCAGCGTAAATGGAATGTCCGGTGTCTTAAGACTTGTCACGGGCACAACGCGTCCCTCGGAGTTCCTAACAGGCTGGACAAACGCTGTGATCACGGGCAGAAAGGTTGACCAGGAGGCTGCATCCGTCGTTTTCACAAAGTCCTCCTCCATGGAGTCCAGAGACATCACCGGCCACACCGTCAGCGTGGAAAGGGGAGGGGAAATGCCAAGCGTAGTCGAATCGATTGATCACTCCCCGATCGTCCAGGACAATTGGATTGCCCACACGATTGAAGTTGAGGTCGAAATGCATGTCGTCAGGGTAGTTTCTTATCCTCATGAAAACTGATAGATTTTTCAAGATGTACATTCTCGGGGGAAGGGCGAGACGGATCCCTCTTCCAACGCCATACTTGGGATGGAAGTGAAGGACCAGGTTCTCAAGGTTTCCCGAATGCTTTTCGAGGACAGATGGTAAGTTGGGGCGTTGACAAAGGTTACGAAGTTCAAGCGTCTTCAATCCTGGAGCTTTGAGGTTGGCAAGGCAGGAGAGGAAGCCCTCACCATGACGACGATAAGTATCACTCTTACACATGATTTTGACAGTTGTCAAGTGTACAAAGTTTCGAGGTTCTCGTGATTGAATTTGAGACATTTCTTCCAACACTTGCCCGAACGACGGTACGTCCAGGTCCTCCTGTCTGACCCATGAACCTCCTAACTCTAAATTTTCAATAGACCCAATCCGGGGGAAAAGTCGCTGGAGGAATGTTTGCATGGGAGCCAGGGGCATTGTGTCCTCGTATCCGTAGTCTTTAAACAAATAGAGAGAAAGGGACTTTATCCCTGGGAATTCAAACCCCGGCGGCAGGGGTGGATAGGAACTGCAGTAAGAGTCCAACGTCAGCTTCAAATTTGTAAGGGTTTTCTTGACCCCAAGCAGCAATGCGTCAGATATCTTGACACTCGTCTCAGACTCCAATTGACCGGACAAGTGAAGAGTCTTCACGTTGTGACTATGAAAGGGGGGATTTAGGAACCAGACCACATCATCAAGCAGCTTCCTCTCTTTCATGGCCTTCGTCTGTGTCTTGAGGTCATTGTCCTCCTCATCCTCATCATCATTTTCTAGGAAAAGGATCCTCCACGAGGAAAACCGAATGGAGCTCATTTGGGAGAAGACATAAGTTGAGATTTGCATCAAGTCGTCTGGAGCCTCATAAAGTCCGAGTACAAAAGGAGACACCACGACGCGATGTCGGAGGGCTCTGAGACCCTCGGAATTCCAAAGACTGGAGAGACACCGGAGGTTTTGTACCTGCTTCGTGCTCGGAAGGAAGTGGAGAATCCTGCCAAGTATCTAACACATTATAGAGCAATAAAATTATGTGTGAATTACACAACGGGTATAAGACAAATTAGCTAAGTATATACCATTGGATTGGCAATCACTCCCCTCCCGCATTTATCATTTGGAGCCTAAAGTCATTTATTTTTTATGGGCATATTGCATCTCAATTATTAGTACCTTGAATACAAAATCGTAGTATCTTCTCCCTTCCCATCCCACGTCGCTGGCGTCATCTTCATCATCGTCATTGTCAGCATTTGCATCCAAAGAAATTGTTATGAGGTCCCCAAAAGTCAAACTTCGCTGCCCAGAAGACGGCAAGTCAGAATCCTCTGTAAGATTATTGTCTTCACCATCGGACGCATGTTTTCGTGGCACTGGAATCCCATTAACGGCATCCACACCGGAGGGACAAGCGTCCTACGTAAGCAATGAGTCATAATAAAGCATCAGTCCCTTCCTTTACAACAATTGACGCTGTATACCCCAAGTACGTTGGATATCCAAAGACCCTCATCCTTCCACTCTAGGGTAAAATAGTTTACCTCTTTTATGGCCCCTCTAGGATTATTATAATGGGGGCCAGGGATGAAGAAGACAAAGTCTCCCTGAGTGGCACGACTCACGAAAGAAGATCCAATGGTGTACTACATAGACAACAAATGTTACAAAAAATATGCTTGAGCTCGTTGTTTTTTTTAACCTTCAGATCCTCTCCATATTTCAAAGTCACAAAAGGTTTATTATTTTCCAATTGAGTTGTAAGCTCTGCCAAAACCTTCGTCTCGACTGGATCTGGACCCCACTTGTAAAATACATCAGAGTCATCAACCCTGAGCTGGATAAGGACTCCTGTGGTCTGTCCGGGTCCAAAGGGAGGAACAAATTGGTTCCTACAAACAAATACGTTGTACAACTTGGTAGTAATTAAACGACTGTACATAAAAAATGCCTTACCTTATCATTGCTCTAATATGAGAGGACAAGAGGGACCGCCCCCACAACTGTATGCCATACTCGTGTGAAGGAATACGGGAGGGTGAGGAGGGGATGGATCCTCGGGAAGGCTCTATCATCATCATCTTTGATCACTGACAAAAGTTAAGCTTTTTGCACACTTTAATTTTAATTACTTTATAGCAACAAGGATTTGTGCTTATGGGATTGGATATATCCGTCAATTGACAAAGTCGCCAAAAAGCTTGGTTTATGGTTTCCTGCCTTCTTCCTTCCAAATTGGGTCTACAATTTATAAAGGAAAAAATTTAAGATAATAAATGTTAAAACTTTTTCGCTTTTAAGATCATGTGTGAGACGGGCATACTTGAGAGGGGAGAGAGAGCGTAGCTTCTATATATCGTCTTTGATAAACAGTTATGGAAAGGTCTATCTTGACTTTCCCTTCACTTCTGCTCTCATCTCATTGCTTTGCTATACAACAACATCAAACGTAGAATCATACATGAAGGCATTCAAGTAAAATGGTAAGTCAGATGGAATGGTAGAACTGATAAGCCATAACTTTCTATACCTCTGCCACGCTGTATTAATGTTATGTGACAAAAAAGAATCATTACTACATATATCCATCCCGTGTCTTGTCAACCCTTCTCATTTGCCTAAGAATGACTGACGGCAATTGAACTGACATCCATGTTACCTGCTGTCTCACTGTGTAAGACATTCAAATTGTGTACATCGTGTAATTACTAAATGACTTGCAATAAGCAAAAATGCAATCCGTAACAAATGTGATCTCGTTCACATTGAGAACTTTCGTAAAGAGCTTATTATGCAAGAAGGATGTTGGGAAGTGCTTATTGTTGGGATACCAATCGATCCTAAATACGCCAAATTTGGTTACCCCGTTGACTCACTCCGATACGACACATTAGTGGTAAGCGAATTTCCTGTCCTGGGGTTTGTACCAACTAATACAGAAGGTGCACTGTACCTGTTGGAATAATGAAACGACTATACCTTATACAAGCTAATCTGTGTGTTGGGAACACATGAGTGGATCCGAACACAGTACTGATTATATGACCCAGAAGTCCTACACGACTATAGTCAACTACTGTAAGAAGCAAATACCAATTATGGAATAGTCGGCATACATGAATATCCAACGGGTCAACGTGCATAAGACACTTCAAGAACATGAGACATAACAATAATCCCAATGCAAAAAACATGTACTTATTACAACGATTTTGGAATCCCATCTCAGGAATACGAGAGTATTCGATATTCTGAACAGCATAGGGAAATGCCGATGTGCATCATTAATAATAGGAACGGTAAAAGCTTTCCACTGATATCCATCGGCGGTCTCGACATTTTCGCATACTGACAGTAATCAACTTTCCGCACTTCATGACAAATATGGAGGTATGCAGTTCCCAATACGAATTCCCTGGTTCCGTCTTTCCAAGTAATCGATATATTTGCCAGAACTTATTTCGCCAACAAAATCTACGCCGATGTGTCACTCTGGTAATTACTTTTGCCGGATCTTATCACATGAGTATTGTTTGTCAAAAAACATTATTTATGTTTAGATTGGATATTTACATATTTAGATCGGCTTTAAGCGGAATGCTTGATTGGAATGTTTTTGAGTTTGACATTTGGATGACATTTGGATAATGCTGTGTTACTTGCCTTGTTTTAGAACTCATGGAAAAAGCCTGAACGGGGAAAAGGAAAGGAGAAAATTATAATTTACCCCCAAAAATGTTTCTGACTTCGATTAAAGAAGTGTTAGTCTGCATTGTCCTCATTGATGCCGTAATTGGGAATGGTGACGAAATCCGGTTACAAAAATTTCTGAAACGCGTGGGTTACAAATGTGTCTATCACTATCACTTTAACGAAGATTCTTACAGCATCCTGGGATTTATTAATGCTGTCCTAACCCCGTCAGAGTGTGCTTTAACGATAACGCAAAGCCATGACATCATGTCGCCTGAGTGGAAAGCAAAGTATTGGAGAACACGTCGACTAAAGGACTCCAAGTCGGTTCCCCTTTTCTCCATCAACATCTTGTACACGTTCGGATCAACCACACCTACTCTGCAAATTCTGAAATGGCACAAAGATCTCTACGACCATTTGATAGATACAAGAAAAAGCAACATTGCCTACAACTCGGTCATAACTCTATGCGCGGAGCGTTCTTTTCGTAAACTCTATATCTCTTATATCAATATATTTACTCCAACTCTTAGCAGAGTCTACTATGTTCTTGTTCAGCGTGTTTTGGCGAACAAACTGTATCCCGAATGCAATGGCCTGTACAGTTTTGGGGCCACCAGAGACGCCCAGATGACAGAGAGAAAGAGGGTAGCATCATTGTTTGCTTTCACTTGGATGATTATATGTCCGGCATGTGGTCGGATCGAATCACTTTCTGTGGTTGTGTTTTTTAACCCGAGGTTTGCATTCCTCGTAACCTGGACCCAAATCATGCTCACTCATTTCAGGCAGGGATTGATAATTGTCACAAACTATCAACTCCCTACCTATTACTTGGACATGTTACAACTTCTAAATATTACGGTGGAGTACGATACGACGACGGAAGTCAACACATCACTGGTGAAATATATTGGACGTACGATAATCGACGATAGTCCCGTACTCCTCGAATCCTACGGAACAATGTCATTCCCAGCAGACTCCATCTTCCGGATAACTACGGATTGCTTTAACTTTATGCACTGTGCCCGCAATGGCGACTTTAAAAGTTCAAGTGCTCTCCTTTGGTTGACTCCATTCGATGGTAATGTATACGTCGCTCTTTCCGTGAGTAATCTGGTGTTGTGCGTTTGTGCGGGTTTGTATTCCCTAATTCTTGTAAATCTCAAGACGCAGAAGCAACACCGGAGTGTAATCATCATCGCACGAAGAATTTACCATTGGATTTATAGGAGTTTTACTTTATTCATCAGGCAAGACATTGCGGAAACTACCACAATTGCTAATGCCATGGGTGCTATCATCATTGTATTTGTGTCTTTCACCTCACTCCCGCTCCTCACCCTCTATGAAAATATCATCACCACGGAAATGATTGTCCCAACCCCCCCTGTATTCCTTGGCGATGCTTGCTATTCTTTTGTTGGACTACAGGTTTTTTAAGAAAAGCAAAATTTATGTGCTTCTATACCTACCTACTTAAGGTTGTTATATTCCAACGTAGCGCACAAATGGTCAGCAACTCAGCCTAAACCCAGCATGTAAACCAACCGTTGGAGTTATAATTCACGAGTTGAACCACGCCGTTGGTTTCTACCACGAGCACACAAGAAGCGATAGGGATGATTGGCTGGACATATATTGGGAAAACATAAAGCCAGGGAGTGAATACGACTGGAACAAACTTCCGAGTTTTGGCAACATCTTGTTTGACAATTTTACGACGCATACTATCATGATATATTCGAGCAGATCTGGATCGAAGGACGGTGTTAGTCCTACAATGTTGAGCAAAACTGGAAATTAACTACCAAATATTGAAGAGAGTACTTCAATGAGTGTAGCCGACGCAAGGAGGACCAACGCTTTGTACAAGTGTCCTGAACAGGCCCCGTGACGTGGTTTAAATTTCCAAGATTAATTAACAGAATAAGTAAAACATTTAACCCAACGTAGATTTCTGAAACGTACGTTTTGACAAACTTTTATTTTTATTAGGCCAAATGACCAATAAATATTATTATGACGAACCAAATCATGTAAATCCGAGCCTCCAATTGCTTTCTCGAACGATTGACGAAGGAAAACAGGTTTCAGCACGACGTTTCATTCGGTAGAGGTCTATTCCTTTGGCCCTAAACCCTGCCACAAAGGGTTTGCACACCTACAAGTAAGCCACATGAATCAGCTATATCAGTTGCTCTAGCACATCTGTTCTCCTCAATTATGAACAATGAAACTGGTCGCTGACACATTTACAATATTATCTCACCTCAGGGAATTCTTTTTCCTCGACAAAGCAAATCTCCTTCAAGGATTCCATCGCCAAGAACACCCGATGGACTGTCAGCTTTGTGAAGATTTGGCTATACTGATAGGAATTAGCACGAATTTCAAGACACTTCAGTTCTACAAGGATTACATGGGTGTAAAAACCTCTTATGTGGGAGATGATGCAGTTTTATGGTACTTACTCTTCAGGTTTGTCAATCCAACTTCACCGTGTTCTTTGGTGCGAAAGAGAAATCTTAGCAAGGAGTCAAACCAAGGCCAAGTTTTGTAGCCTGTCAAAGTGAATTCCAGTGCATTCCGAGGTGAAGAAGAGGAGGGGTAATAATCGTAGAATGAAAGGCTGAGCCACACAATGTTTGGAAAATGGGTAAATACGTCAGTCAATTTTGTCGATATATCCTCGGATGAAGAAAAGAAGGAAAGGTGGGAGACGTTCGGGAAGCAGTGCGAAAGCAATCCAAAACTTGGCAGCGTGTCGGGCGTAACACTTCCACGTAAATGTATGAAAAGCTTACGAACCTTCGGGTGAACAGCGAGTACCCCCAAATTATTCTGCAGGTATGTCATTCTGTTTTCTGTTCCACTGATAATACCCGTCATTAGTAGTCCCAATTCTACCACATTTGGAAAGGGATTTAGGAACTCGTAGGTCGAGTTGCAGGTAGCTTCAGTCCTTAGCTTTTTAACATTCAGCATGGTGAAGGGAAATGAAGGGTAGCTTTGTCGGAACAGCTCTTCCAGATTGTCAACATGAAGCTCTTTCAAATGAGCATTTTGTACGTCCAAAAACGTGAATCGGCGATTGTAGAAAAGTTCCACAAGTTTAAAGCCAGGGTCTAAGAGATTTTTATAGGGAGACATTTCTGAACCTGTAATAATATATCACCGCATTTAATTAATAAACCAGTTCATATGACCTCGATATCCTAGAAATACTCACTCCATCCGTCAAGACGTAATTTTGTCAAACTTTTTGGGAGAGACTTGACAACTTGAAACTGGCTTGCTGACTTGAACTCAAAGTTGCAACCGAAACTCTTGAGATTTTCAGACCCTTTGGCAATGCTCTTCATCACAAGCAAAACTGTGTCCGGCAGTGGGCGGTACGCCATGTAGAACTTGCACCTGAAGTATAAAGTCTCCAATCTAGACATTCGAAGATCTTCGTCGCGCAATTGGGAGACCAACTCGTTCAACTGAGCAACCTCTCCATCCTCAGTAATGCTGTAGTCGTCATCATCGTCGCGGCCGTCATAGTTGTATATTTCCAGACAAAGCGATACAGCGGAGGGTGCTATGACTCTCAAAGTTTTCAATAATGCGATACTACCGCAAGAAGCCAGGCTACAGGACACACGCCATCTTACAACCGGGACACGCTTGGAGGGATCCATCCCACTGATGAAACGATGGTCTTGGAAACCGTAGACGCCCATCGACTTTTGTACTGATTCTCTACAGATATATTCTTCTGTCGCAAGGATTTTCCACTCCCTGCAGACCCTTCGGGCATTCAATAGATCTTTCCCATCCAATGCCGGCAGCACATTTTGAACTACCTATGTACCAGCAAAATTTATTAACAGTTGTATTTCTAAAAGTCTCTTCTTTTAATCTCTTTTCTCCGTGGTTTCACCGCACCAGTACGTACGGCGCCGATTTGGGGAGAGTTATGATCATTTGTCGCTAGATCTCCTACATGTGCCCATATGATTTGGTGACCCTTACAATTTCTTACTATTCAATGATCGCATAGGTTAATGTCAATGTGGACATGCTAATAAATTTTCAGTATACCAAAGTACGCCTTGCGTTCGTGATTTAAACTGCACATTTGTCTTCGGCTGTTATTTCAAAGTTATTTATTTAAACTACTAGACTTACCAACGGTATCAACAGAGGATGTGCATTTACACAGGAAGGTTCCGCTTCATCACGTTCCTTTGTACAAGTACTCTCCATTATTCTATCGTATTCTTTGATTTCTCTCCAAGCTGCGAAATGGTAATGTCAGTAAAAGTAGTTGCTGTTGAGCTGCCACAAAACAATCACTCGCGTATCTCCGGGTAAACATTGGTTACAAGTTTCAGATTAATGAATTTCAAGACAACACAAATTAGGGGCCAAAAGTGGCACTAATGAGGACGCCCCAATCTCTCCTCATTAATTTCTCATTATTCTGTAGGCTTAACAGTACCTTATTCTGAAGCTATTACTTCTTCTGTTGCCGATGATGCTTCTCTGGTACACAATGTTACTAATTAGGGTGGACAAGGAAGTAATTAGATATACAGTATTTATTACGCACCACAAACAAGGGCGGACTGCGTGATATATGCTGTCTAAGCTAAATACGCTTTGCATGACCAAAGTAGCCAACTCAAATTGAAGAGCAATAATAACATATCGAATTATGAAGGTATAGGTATGAAGGTGACCCGATGTAGTGACGAGAAGGAGATATTTGAATCATAACACTCCAACTTCGAAATCTGCACATTAAGTATTTCCGTTGCAAATAGGTTTTTAATATCCTATTCGTCAAGAGAGTATCGAAGGGCCTTTTCAAATTGGCTTGTCCATCTCTGTGAACCTTTCGACCCCTTGACCAGTTATCAAGAAAATTGAAGACCCACAACCAAAGAAAACGTGGATACTAGATTACAATGTTGAAGCACGAGGGGAAATTGAATAGCCAAGATTCGGCTAATAATAATCCTTCATACAGAACGACATATCGCCACTGGTATTCTAGATTAAGGCCAAGACGCAATAAACGACTAATTCTACGATCCCCATTAGCACGAGATGTGCGTTAGGCAAAGTTCCATTGTAATTGTGGGAGGAGAGAGAAAAATGCATTCTGTTACAGCTTAACATTACCAAGTTTTTAACATTGTAGCTTAACATTAGGAACTAATTTTGAGTTATGCCGGTAGTGGTAATACTGATGATGATGCTGCCTCCTGCCCAACTCAACGACTGCGTTGCTATCTAAACGAACGAGGAGGGTGAAATGTTTCCCTTGGGTGTGGGACACACTAGTTCTAATTGTTTGAGGTGTCCTTCCCTTCGTTAAATGTGTGACCTTCTACTGTTAGAAGGAGAGACGTCAAATGCACGTATGACAGAAGCAGGATGTCGGCAAAGACGTCAGGCAGATCGCCAGTCAAATGAGCAGCTGGGTCAATTGAAGTAAACTCATAAGTTATTGGAGATAGCTAATGAGCCTTTATTATTATATATCGTATCCCTGCGGCAGTTGAATTTGTCAAATTCAATTAAGTTTGTCGTGAATTCGTACTCAAATAATTATTTGAGTATGAGTACGAAACATTAATGTACCGTAACTTCGGGGCAAGCAGAACAGGTACACAAAGAACGTGATGGTGGTTACTGTACAGTGTTACAGTATGTTAAGTTATGGAGACACACGACAGTTAAACAATTGCAAGTGGAATAATCCTTTATGTAAAAGAAGAATAAAGCTATCTCCAGAAAGAATGAAGTTGGTTGCCGAACGAAGAAGAGTTTTTTAGCAGCAGGAGGAAGACAAAGAGAGGATTGTAGGAAGCAGTTTGAGCTATGCCGGTTGGGGCAATGTAATGCTGATGATGATGCCTCCTTCCCAACTGAACGACTGCGTTGCAATCTAAAAGTACGAATAAGGTGAAATGTTTCCCTTTCGTGTGGGACACTGTGACGTTTTTTGCAATTGTTTGAGGTGTCTTTCCCTTCATTAAATCAGTGGCCTTCTCACTGTTTGAAGGAGAGCAGTGAAATGCATGTCTGAGAGAAGGATGAACGTGGCAAAGGCATCAGACGGAACGCCAGTCAAATGAGCAGCTGGAACTATTGAAGTAAACGCATCAGCTATTGGAGATAGCTAATAATCCTTTATGTAAAAAGAAGTATGAAGCGATCTCCAGAAGTGTGAAGCGAAGAGAGTTTTTGTAATGTAAGAGAGAGAGAGAGAAGAAATGTGATGATTGTGATGCGATGATGATGATGTTCTTGTTGAGTGTGTGTGTATAATCTGCTTTTGTACATGCATGCGATGATGATGATTCCTCCTCCGTAAGCAAAGACGGCCCATCTGCATGTATGAGAAAGCGGCTGAGAGGGGGCAACGTTTTCATTGTTTTTTGACTGTGTGGACAACAATGATGAACTTTTGAGGTATCACTCCCTGTAATAAATTCATGTCAATATGCCTCTTGAAGGAGAGCCGTCAAATGTCTGTCTGAGAGAAGCAGGATGGTGGCAAAAGACACGGACATAACGCCAGTCAAATGATCAGCTGGGACAATTGAAGTGAACGCATAAGCTATTGGAGATAGCTAATAACCAGTTGATCAGCTTGATAGCATTTCAAACTCATGTACGGATACCTTGCAGAATGGTCTACGTTTTGGCATTCACAAAAATATAGGGAATGTAATATTTTATTTTAAACATGAATTATAAGAATCAATCCTTATCAGAAAATGAAAATTTGGAAACCTATTTAGAAAGCGAAATGCCTCAGCAGACGCAGACGACTGGGAATAATCGGACAAAACGTGTAAAGTTGAGCGGTGAGTGACGAACACGTTCTTCAAAAATCTCTTGGAAACAAGCATCCTTTCAGAGCTCTCTTCATGCTGTAAACATCTATTCCATGGACCCTCAATCGTTCTGTAAATGGCTGGAGTGCCTGTCATAGAAAACATTGTGAGTGTTAACACAATGGTGCTTTTCACTTCGATTAAGCGTTTTAACTTGTCTCACCACAATGATCTCTCCTAAATCGTCTTTCTCTCCCCCAAACAGAATTTCTTTCAACGAATCCATCGTTGTGAAGACGCGATTCAATGTAATCATTGTAAAGATCTTGCTATACTGCGATTGACTTGCATAAAGTTCAAGTGACCTGAGTTCTGTCGAAACGAAAAACAATGATAGAGTGAATTCTTGTAAAACGACTATTGCAGTTGGCTTACTATGCAAGTTGGAGAGTCCCACAGTGAGGTTTTCTTCCATTGCAACTCCAGCCACAAGCATGGGGGATTCAAAACGGTTGTTACACCTAAGGGTTTCACAGATGTTTTCAGGAATTCCAGAGAAGATAGATTCCAAATCTTGGGTGCCTCCGGAAAACTCGTTAAATGTAAGGCACAACGTTTCGACGTGATTAAAGTTGCTAAAAATGTCAGTCAATTTTGGCATCCATTCTTGTGACCCAATGTTGATTGCTAGATGGGACACACTAGGGAAGCAATGTACGAGAACCGCGAAACTGGGCAATTGTTCAGGGTTCATCTGACTTCCATTGCTAATGAATAGTCTGTGTACACTTGGGTGAGGCGTAAGAGACTGCATATTCCGTTGAAGCTCCTCCAACTTGTTACGGTCTTTTGGTTCCAGACTCTTGAAGTATATTCCTAACTCCACTAAATTTGGAAAGCCGCTGACGAAGTCGAAGTCAGAGTTACATGTTACGTCAGTTTTTAGAACTTTCACGGATTCCAGTTGAGGAAAAAATGGGTAGTGTTGTCCATATAGCTTCTCCATGTGGTAAAAAACAAAGACTTCCAGCGATTCTTTTTGACTGTTCAAAAAGCTGACCAGCGACGCGTCAATGAAAGTACGAAGGTCGACCAGCTCCACGAGTCGAAACTCTAAGTCTTCGATGTCTCGATAAAAGGGAAGGCCGTTGCCTGAAAGCACAAAGTAAATAGGTAGGCATTATAAGCGTAACGATTCATCAAATTCAAGTCCCTAGTCGCTTACCCCAGCCTTTCAAGTACAATCTTTGCATTCCCGGTGACAGTTCATTCAGGATACATTTTTCCTCTGGACGAAGAGTATCGTTGTCGAAACATATCCACCCGAACGAATGAACCTCGTGCGACGCCTTTACAAGTTTTTGCACGAGCAGCAACAGCGGATCTCTCAATGGGTGACAAATTGCTTCATTAGTCAAACGAATTTTTAAAGTCCTCAAGGTGATTAGGGTATCCAAATCGTTGTCTAGCTCTAACAAAAGTTGATTGACTGACTCCAGCGACCTACTTGGGTTCGGCGGGCCCCTATCGTGACCTGGAACATGTGGACTGCAGTTGACCCGGAGGTCAATCTCGACGGCAGTTGGGAGAATGAACTTAAGAAATTCCACAAGGGCAGTAGGATCAAAGTTCAACAAAGAGACATTGGTTCGCCATCGCACCACAGGGACCCTTTGAGATGGTATTAGAAGCATCTTTATGGCGCAGACAGCTCCGCTGCTTAACTCCCCTTCCATTGGTTTTAATTGAACACGCAGGTATCGCTCCGTCCCTAGGATGTACCATAGTCTGCAAACTTCTCTGGCCCTGAGTAAGTCATTCCCATCGACAAAAGACAAGAGCTTCTCTGCTACCTACAACATAAAACAAATCCATGTAACAACCACACCCATTTGCTACCAAAGTATCGCAGGCTGGACCGTCGTTATTGGCTTATGACTATATGACTTACCTCTCCTACAAGAAACGGGTTAGCTCCCTGTCTCCAGCACAAGAGCTTGGATAGACTATTCCCCATCGTCCTTAGATCTGACAGTAGATGAACTGAAACAAAATATTTTAATTCATGTCTTGCTAGGAGCATGTAGATAGATGTAGCACAATGGACTTTACGATTTGACGTCGCTAGAGATGGAATAGAGGCAGTTTGGGGTGAATTAAACTTACCAAGCAGAAATTACACCCCTCTCACGAAAGTAGCTGGTGTACTTGAAAAAATCGGGAACCAATATGCGTAAAGTTTTAGCTTCAATTCACAATGTCACCAGTTGCTTCAAATCATTTATGGGGAAAAGCTTTTTAAAAAAGTTGACTTGAAACAAGAAGCAGCTGTTTCCCGCTCTGAGTAGCCTCTCACTGGAGACTCCTCGGTCTTTGTCTCCCCAACTCTCATATCCACTGGAAGTTTATATGCAAATCAAAAATGTAAACTAATTTTTGATGATTGCACATACTACACCACTGTCCATTTAATAAAAGCTAGCTGAACAAGCAAGTATAGCAGCACATTGTTTCCACATTGGTGAGGACAACGGCGACGAGTCAGCGATTGGCACGCGGTTTCGATGGACAACTTCGTTGTAGTTCGTATGTACCTCCATTGGGCAAAGGAGGTACGGACGTGTTTTGGATTTCGTCTTTTTGGTACTTTTAATTTATCCAGTAGAACCTCCTGTCTTTGACTGCCTGGGTGATAATTTTTGACATTAAATTAACAGGGGTCAGCAAGAGGACGTCCATCTTTGGAAAAATCACAACAGCTCCATATTCTGAAAAGGAATGAGGAGGAGGAGGGAACCCCAGCAGCTCTTGGAAACACTTCGGCTGGTGGTACCAAACTTATTGAGCTTATCTTTGTAGGATGTTCATAATTGTCCCACGAACTTGTGCATCATAATTCTATAGATCGTAGAGAAGATTCTACCCTTCTTGTCTACCCTTAAGAAAAGTCCAAGACCTTCGCTTCATCTCCCATGTTTGGAATATTGAAGCCCTCAAGCTACTGCGAAATCGAGTGAGCATCGCCAACTTCATCGTACTTATGGAGAGGACTTTGTTTGTTGCCGCAGCTTCTGGGACTCCCCAGACAACATGATGCAAGTCTCCTCCTTCGCCTTCTCCCAAATCAACGAGTTGAAGTTTCCAAATTGGAAGATGACATTCCTTAACCAGAGGGCGGGGGATTATGAGGACATGGATGTGGAATTGAAGGCCTCGAAGGAGCTGAAGCTTTTGGACGATCTCCTCTGGCTTTTTTACCCTACTTTCCACAGTCACAACGTGACAAGTGTCACCCTGTACTTTGAGCTTGGGACGAAGAGAAGCCTGCATGTGCTAGAGGCAATTCTTAAAGGAGTCAAGGACACTAATCTTGGATCTGACGGTCCCAAATTGTTGCACCCCTCCGTCTTACCCAATGGGATTTGAACTTTCACGACTCGGGACCCTTTCCTTGAATTTCTCTCCATACAGTGGATTCATAAATAATAAATTCATAAATTAAGACAATTCATTGCCCGTTTTCTCCATGCCGTGGGGTCTGTTCAGACCTTGACATTGGCCGCAAGTTCGAATAAGCCGTCTTCCCTTGTATAATT
Organism: Isotomiella paraminor; assembly: GCA_034699605.1. Classification (NCBI taxonomy): domain Eukaryota; kingdom Metazoa; phylum Arthropoda; class Collembola; order Entomobryomorpha; family Isotomidae; genus Isotomiella; species Isotomiella paraminor. The sequence goes on along the minus strand of JAQGCL010000115.1, from coordinate 2,051 downwards.
GGAAGAGATAGTGAAGGACCAGGGTGGTGGAGATGGAGAATCTGGGTACTTTGAGAATCTGGCCAACCTCTCGCTTGACTGTTCTGGGGACTCTGGTATCCTGGTCGCCCTGTCCTCTCTTCGTGCTGCAGGATTGAAGAAATTGGACTTGAAGGAACTACCCATTGGAGTTATGGGGCTGCGCCCTATTCTTGAGCGACATGCAGACAATCTGGAAGAACTGCTTCTTCACTTCAATGCCAAGGCGGGTCCTATGGAAGCACGGTCAGGGTCACCGTTCCAAAAAGGATGCCCAAACTGAAGAGTCTGTCACTTTCTCTTGGAACCAGGACAGATCTCCCACTGCGGTCACCTTGGAACCGGCAGGTCCCCTAAATGCAAATGATGATACTAATGCTCACATCGTCCGTCCACTGGACTACCGGAGAATTTTCCCATCTCTTTCAAATTTGCGAGTGTGGCCAGTCTTGGAGTCTTATCTGCCCTGGATGCACGGCGTGAAGCACGTCAATGACCTCTACGCAAACTGGGTCTTCATTTTGCCCATCCTTCGACCATTTATCCAAGCACGGACGGATGATGAGGACGGAGGAGTCGTGCAAGTTCCAAGTCTTCAGACATTAGACATTCCATTTCTTCTCAGAGGGAAGTACCATCCATTTTTGAACAATCTGGAAGGCACTTTTCCCAACGTGGTCTTTCCTCCAGAGTTGGCAGCAGCAAGAAGAGGACCTGAGTGGTCGCCGGAAGAAGAATAAGATGAGGTGGAGGAAGAATCTGAATATAATATGATGATGATGACGATTATTAGCTCCGTTGAAAAATTAATAGTAGTAAAGTGTACCTCTCATTACTGTCTAAGGACTCAGTGTTAAAAGGAAAATATTCAATGGTACTGATATAGCATAATCCTATGCTTAAAAAATACAATTACAATATCAAATCTGCATACTCGTTTTTTGGTTTCACTCATATCAAAATACTTGGCATTCCTCCATGCAAAAATAATTACTCCTTAAATTTCTAGCTTCAGACAATTTTGGTTTCGGTTTATAAACATTAAAATATGAGACATTGACATTCGTGCTATTCAATTCATACATCCTAGCACTTGGTAAAATTGCACAAAAGTCAAGTCCCTGTCAGTAGTCTACTTAATAACTTTTGCAAAAGCTCTAATTTACAGAATTTGCGACTTGCCAACGAAACGTTTAACGGCATCATTTTTGAGTACATTCACGTTGTACGCTTGAAGTACAGTGAGGGCAGCGGAGCCCCAGTCCCCTGTAATTGTTGTGTTTTTGGACAATTCTAGGATACGTTGTACGTATTGACAATCCAGGAAACGAAAATCAACATTGTCCCGTAAGTCAACAAAAAACTCCAGGTGGTTGAAGGAGAGCAGTTTCACGATCGACCAAACTTCCGCTGGAGTAGATCCGTCTTTGAAACGTAGTGTTTCAACTCTTCGTGAATCAGTGCCTTTAGCAACTGTGGGATACAATATGGTCTTCCGTAGCGTCAAGACTTCCAGATTAGGCGGAATACATTCCAGTAAGAGAGTTGCATTTGCAATAGACAGTTTCTTCAACTTTGGGAAGCTTCTAGCCAAATCCAACGTATGAGGAATCCCATTGCTCAGATTCAACAGTGCCAATTCCTCAACGTTAAGTTGGGCATCGTTAGTTACATCCCAGATTACTTGGCATTCTCTTAATTTCAGGACTAGAGTGCATTGTTTGAGTTGGGACATGTTGAAATTAATTTGCGTCGATCCATGTGGAGAGGCGATATGTAGCTCTTCACAGTTTGTTGGCAGGGCTTTGTGATACTGTACGAATTTCACAAACTGACCCTCTGCTGTCACAAAATATACGTCTGTGACTTTGTAAGAAAGAAACGTTTTGTCTGGAAACCGCTTCAACCAGGATTCCATAGAATCGTAGAAAATGGTTGCTCCGTACAAACGAACTTGTTCAAATTGTTCGGGGGCGACATGTTCAATGTCAAACTGGCAACCATACCACTCTTCGAGATCCAATGTCTTTTCC
>JAQGCL010000114.1:0-23123 GCA_034699605.1 Isotomiella paraminor | reverse complement strand
CCTTAAAATGACAAGCCAGGCCTAACCCGCCCTTAAAATGACAAGCCAGGCCTAACCCGCCCTTAAAATGACAAGCCAGGCCTAACCCGCCCTTAAAATGACAAGCCGGTAGCTGCAGATCCAGTACCTTTTTTACAGGTGGGGTGAAGCACCAAAGTGACTTATACGACCCCTCTACGTCCACCACCACCCCATCCATCCACCCACCGTTTTGTTTTACTACTATACTTACAACGTATATACTCGAAACTCCCATCATATTCCCCGCCTTGTTGTGACCGCAATTCTTCGCCGATTTTCAAAATTTCTGCTGTGTTGGATACGTCACGGCTATGTCAAAGGACCCCTGCATGGAAATTTCTGTAGACCTCATACAACCTAAAATAATTACATTTTTCTCCGTTGTCGTCAAATAAATTCAGCAAAAATTAATTTTATAATTTTTGATGCGTGCGGTAGTCTAATATGCTCAACAACATTTACCCTTATTGTTTTATTTAACCTGACAACCAACCCAACTTTACCATGGCCTCCAAACTTTTGTCATTAAGTTTCCTTTCAATAGAGAACTTATGGGCCAACCTGAGCTCCTATGTTAAATGTGCATTTGCCCCAAAGGAACCCTAAAATTAAGGTTGGGTTCCTAAGGGGTCTATTCAATTTAACATAGAGTGGTACACCTAGACAGGTTGCCGGTAAGCTTATGCATGTACCCTGAATTTTTGTTGACCAACCCGATGCTTCAGACCCCTGAAGGTCGGGGGAATTTTCAGGCGGTTCTTCACAATTAGGCTGTTATTCGAGCGGTTCTTCTGTTCTTCGAACGATTCTGCAGTACTTCGAACGATTCTTCTGTTCTTCGAACGATTCTTCTGTTTTTCAAACGATTCTTCTGTTCCTCGAACGATTCTTCCGTTCTTCGAACAATTCTGTTTTTTGAGCGATTCTTCTGTTCTTTGAGCCATTCTTCAGTTCTTCGAACGATTCATCTGTTCTTGAAACGATTGTTTTTACAATTTCGGAAGTTGGTTACTTAGAAGTCAAATAAATTCAAGAAAAATGAAATAAATAACTTGTGATTGGCTCAGAAGTCTTTTAAATTATAGAAAAATTAATTAAACAATTATGAATGACTTGGAAATCAAATAAATTCAAGAAAAATTAAACAAACAATTAAACAACTTTTGAACAGATTTTATGAGATAATTATGAAGACCTGGTTCAATTTTGACCCAAGCAACTAATATACTTGGTGTGTTTTAATTAACTTTTATGGATTTAAGAAACGCGTTATTGACAACCGCGTGGTTTAAAAATTAGATAACTAAATACAGTGTATATTCAGGATCTAAAAATCATTAATATTAAAATACAATTTAAACCACGCGTATCTTTGCACTGTTACCAATGCTTACAAGGGTACAAAGAGGCTAACAAATGTTTCTTCAAATAAAAGGTTGAAATAAAATTGACAAGTTTGACGACATTTGGCGACGGGTCGGCCCATTCTTCTCACACGAGGTATCGGTATTGACGTCGGCACAATTCATACGGCCTCCATCTTTGAGTACGGGCCCGGAAGCTAATCAAAGTAATGTAGAATTGAAGACCAATTGTTATAATCATTAAACTCACAGTCGGTTGACGGTGACGTTGCATCTTTGTTGAAAAGATCTTAACGATCCTTCCATCCAGGACTGCTTGAGGTTCACAACTTTCTTATCACCAGCCATTCGTTTGTTGGAAGAAATCTGTTGTTGATTAACCACGGTCTTGCAGTCAAGAAGAATGTTCGAAAATTCCGGAACCACCTGTGAAAGATGTCCAGGTGTGATTTTTAATAGCGGAATATGTCGTTCACGTTTACGTTTGAAACGTTCTTGCCTGGTCACGTGAGCCAATGCAGGTACCAAGAGGAATCGGTTCGACGAGTGAATCAGTAGCAACCTTGTATTCCATTACGGTCTTTGGGGCAACCTGTATTCGAGATTATAAAATTAACGGAATCCTGGTCACTCGCGGGCAGGAGGGTGGTGGATTAAAAATATTGAAACCTGATCATCTGAGTCAACCACAAACGCTTTTTCGATTGTCACCAATTTGAGGGCCGCACTGTGCGCATCGGTCGCAGACAATCGTTTGTTAGGATCCAGCTTTAGGAGGTCTCGAATCAATTTAATGGTTGGTACAGACACGGGTATTCCCAAATCACTACAATCCGGTTAACAAGAATATTGCAGAAATAATAATTCTTATGAAGGTTCCATCACATGTACATTGATAATACCAACTTACCCTGGAATCTCGTATTCGCATTTCTGAATTTTGGAGAACATGGTTTTCTTATCTTTACCGTCAAAAGGAAAACGTCCAACCAACATACTATAAAGGATGATTCCAAGAGCCCACATATCATGTCCTTTTGCTGTTTGTTTGCAAAAGCCACAAAGTAACAAAATTAAAATAATCGTGGTTTGCGATCAATGTGAGTCATGGTAATAAAACTTACCTTTAAATGGTTTACCGCCGATCAGCTCCGGGGGAACGAAAGCTGGTGAACCTCGCTGGTCGGTAGTAAGTTGATCCGAATGTTTCAACTTCATCGAGAGCCCAAAGTTCGTCAACGTCACCTTCTTCGAATACTTGTCGAAAACAATGTTCAGCAACTTTAGATCCCGGTGTACAATATTTCTCTTTAAAATACAAAAGACAAAAAATAACAAAAAACAACGACTCCAATTTGTAACATGTAAGGTGAACCTCGTGCAGCCTGGCGACAACTTCAACTGTCCTGCAGAAAATGTCTAACGCTTCTGCCTCTTTTAATTGTTTTCTGCTCTGGACATAACTGTGAAGGTTAACCAATCGACAAAGGTCTGGGCTATAGTCGCTAGGCATGTAACATTGCAGTACCAGGCAAATCTGGTCAAGCGACTTTTCCTGTGTGTATGTACGGTTGGCCAACTTAATTTCTTCAGCTGTTTCCTATTTGGAAGCTGACAAATTAAAGGTTTGACACAGGCTGTTGAAGAAAGTTGACACCCTACCTTGAACAGATTAACACACTGCACAACACCTTTTTCGCCTTCTAATTCTTTTAAAATTGCGTACTCATTGTTTATGAGCATCCTGCTAACGACCTCTTCCTCAGTGTTGGCAACGTTGGAAGCAGGGCAGGGCAATATCTAGCGTACAAAAACTAGTATGTTGGACGCCATCAACGGTAAAACCAATAAAGCATTGCCACAAACCTTGATGGAATAAAACGTGTCTGATCCAATCAGTCTTGCAATGTGAATGCGAATGCCGTGACGGTTATTGAAGGGTTGCGCGTCCCCAATCAATAATGGTCCAGCTCGTCTGGTGTGATTATATTTTTGAACGTTATTTTCTGAAACGACAACCAATGGATTTGATACACTTCAAAAAATCAAGGGGCGTTTTCTGACCTGTCACCTTCTCCATGATGTGTTTTCGAAGTGTCGGGATGGTGTGGTTTTGTAAAAAAAACAATCGATTCAAATGTCAGCTTTCGCAATTGCAGAGGACACCCTAAGATGTGACACGGAATGCGGACGAAATCCCAATTCTGTCCATCTTGACAGCCAAAAGAAGAATGAGCTGAAATGATCAAGGAGTTTACAGTAGTCTAGAAATTGCAATTCGGTTTTTCCGTTCGGTTAGACACAAAAAATTGTAGAATTGAACAACTTAACGTCGACAGATGACCTATTTAACGTGGTTTAATATGCATCTGTCATGCGACCACAACGTACATGCCCACTACATTCCCTAGTGTCAACGCGGTACGTTCGCGGCAGGGCACGAGCATATTCCCAAAGTGTGCCCAGCATTCAATGATACACATTTTGCGGCATGGCACGGGCACATGCCCAAAGTGTGCTCAGGCATCTATATTACGGGTTTCCCGGCGGCTCCAGGGCACGGGCATATGCCCAAAGTGTGCCCAGCATTCAATGATACACACTATGCGGCATGGCACGGGCACATACCCAAACTGTGCTCAGGCATCTATATTACAGGTTTCGCGGCCATCAAAATAATTATAGAAGTTGCGCTTTTGAAAAGTAAGTCATTCTGGTTTTACAAGTTGATCAAGAAGGTTGATTAATCCTAACCACCGCAGTCATAAAGCCAATTTGATATTGGTTTGGACCAACATTAAGAAGAATAATCAGAACACATCAATAATCAAGCTTATTGACAGATCAAAGGTGAAGTGGCGGCGGAAATTCAAAATGGCCCTCGACCTCAGTTGTAAAAATTTTGCATGCGACAAAGTCGAGTTGTTGCAACGCAACAATGCGGATGAAGTGACTTGGCATGGGAAAGTGAGGTTTTTAATGTCAAATTTGCTGAGGTAAAACATTCATGCAAGAATTGGCCATGTTTACCATATATTTGTGAAATGCATTTGATCACAAATTTTAATTGCAGAGAACCAACGGCACGGCAATTTGGAGCGGAGATGTGCGGATGTTTGCAGGTCATCAATTACCCTGACCAGCTGATGATTGTAAAAAACCTCAACCCGCGCTACTCATTGGATGGCTATTTAAATTTTCTTGCAAAAATCAAATATGAGGAGGGAACTCTGGTACAACGAACTTTTGTCAAGCTCAGTCTATTGGCAATCAATATTTCTTTAGTACACCGTTGAAAGCGCCTCATTGGAACCGACCGCAGACGGTGTTCTCAATGGATGCCCACAACTACAAAAGAACGTTTTCACTCTTCATTGTACCAATGATCAATTATGGTTAACTTGCCGTTTTCAGGTAGAAAGCGCTTTTTCTTCACATGATCTGTGTGATTTCCTTTACTGGAGTGTATCTGATTAAGGGTTTGAAAGATTGTCGGATTATGCTGAATGGAGACTTGGTCAATGCAGAAAAATCTCGAGTCATGTTTGGGGACATCATCAGTGTTGTTTCTGGACAAGGGCGGTCCTTTCAGAAAGACTACGTGTTTTGTTCTTTTTCAACCACTGCAGGAAACGCAACAGCGCAAGAAACGTGAGGTTTTTCTCAGACGACAACATGCCAAGTTCCTCCATCTCCACCTTCATATCAAACAAGAAACAACGTTCCATCTTAATCTTCAACAGTTGCCCAAAGCTAAAGATGTTAAGGCCATGCTTCACTAAAGTTTTAAAACTTTTGATTCAGTGTCATTTTTAACAATAATGGTGTGGTTTTTGCGCAACCACCTGCAACTTTGCCACACTGGACGCACCATAAAGCAATTACTCTGGTTTCAAATTTTTTTTTCCTATGGGTAAACGGTCTCAACGTCCCTGAAAACCAAAGCAAGGCAACTCACACATAAACAACAAGCTTTGGAAACGAAAATAAATTCTGAAATGTTGTATGGAGAGGCTTTGTCGATAACCACCATAACCCAAAGTTTTTCAATTATTTGAAGATCATTGCTTTTTGAATCCTGACGAGTGAACAAGTCTGCCTACTTTACCAAACGTCTGATTGTGTATCAGTTGTCATCACCATTTGACCTGAGTTCCTGCTGTACCAAGCCATAGACTGTGAGTTACAATATTAACCTCTTTGCAACGAGAACATGTGTGTCAATTACATCTTCGATCGTTTCAATTTTAGAAGCGAGATGACGCTTGAGGAGGTTTGTTTTAAGTTGGTAACGTTGAATGAACAGGTGAAATCTTTGCAAATTGAAGCGAACCATGAAACCTTGGTGAAACAAGTTCCCTTGAAACCTGTTCAACCCTGTCATCAACGGACTGAGGAATTGGAGATTACCGGAGATTATGTTCAGTATGTGCCATCCTCAACGGTACCGTCGAACGAATTTGAATTCTCACAGTATGTTGAGTACATGCCTCGCAGTCTGTGATCGTTTGGTTGTACAATAATAACCTTAATGGTTGTAATGTAATAATTAACCAAAACAATAAATATAGTACAACCAACCAGCAGGGTATATATACAAAAATAGCTTGCATTAATCGCATGTTTTCATTTCTCGGTAACTTTGTTCTCAGTTCGTTTCCGATCAGGCCAAAATTTGTTTTCAACCGTCTCTGTCGACATGTAAAACCCGAATGACAATACTTTCTTGTTCTGACCTCTATTGCGATGGTATTGACACGAGGATGCTTTGCACGTTCGTGATGACTTGGTTTGACGTTGATTATGTAACCCGCTTTGGTTTGTGGGTGTAAACCAATATAGTCTCCACACTACGATCCATTCCCCATGTTAACTTTCTCAACTTCATTGCAATTGGTGTTAGGTTAGCCAAACCACGGCATGGCATTCTTCAACTCATGGCATTCTTCAACTCATGGCATTCTTCAACTCATGGCATTTCTTCTGAAGCAAATTCAACTTTCCAAAAAAGTTGATCAAAAAGCCTTAACCACCCATAACTAACGTTCGGAGTGACAAAAACCTGACGAACGGCGAACCGTTATTGAGTTAACGAATATGAGTAGCTAGGTTAGGTTGGGCTATTAAATAAGAAGAAATAAGAAAAACTTAGAGGAAGGAAAAAACCTAGAAGAATTGGATACATTTCGTTGTCGAATAATTGCTAGAAGCAGTAAAGGAGGCATCTCATTGAAATCAACACAAGCAAGACAAAGGTCATGATAATAAACAAAATGAAACACAAAGGAAGTCACATCTTCACAGCAAATGGTGCCACCCTTGAAATTGTAGAAAAATACGACTGCCCAGCAGTCACCTTCAATAGAAACGGGAAGTTTAAAACAGCAGCCACAAATTTTTTGGCCAAAGCAGCAGCGGCCTCATCATCAGTTCAAACCACAATTGCCAAAGCTAAATACCCTTCTCAAGAGATGTTCGTCAAACTGCACAACTCGATAACTAAAGCTGTCCTCCTGCATGCATCAAATGTCCAGCTCCGGTTTTTCCGCAAAATCTACCGCCTCTCAGCCACAACTCCAGCCTATTTTGTGAGACTCGAGCTCGGGCTCACCCTAACACAAGCCTTTGTAGCCAAGCTTGTGTTAAAATTCTGGGCCAGGCTTCTGCACAAAGAAGACTCCACCTTCCGGCAATGCTTAAACGTCCAATGGAACTGGTACAAAGAAAATAAAAACCAAATGTAATCCAAATACTCGTGGATCATCAAAATAAACCGAATGCTTACGTACTATGGAATTGACGCTATCAATCAGGAAATGACACGACCTCTCCTCATCAGACTATCACGAAAATCATTCACGGAAATACAACATCATGCCACGCCATCATGAAAGAAGACGTTGGTACGAATGCACCAGTCCTCTTGCATACCGCACTATCCAACCCTCCGTGACCTTACTAAAGCTGAAGAATACGTGTTCTCCCACCTGCCCCACTCAAGAAAGCAATTAAGCATGCAGATGAGATTAGGCTTCTGGTCATTAAACATCAATGGCAACAGAATCCTGCTCCAGGATAGATGTCCCTTCTGCTCCAACGAAACAGCGACCATAACTCATTTTCTCATAGAGTGCCAACACCTCGCCAGAGATAGACAGACAGTTATGAACCAAATGCCCCTTGATGTCCTCAAATGCAAAGAACCACAAAAAAGGATGTCTGCAATACAGACGCAAGAAATGACTCCACAGATAGCTGATGCATTGTTTTTCTTCTGGATAACCATCACAAAACGCATCGACCTGTGCAACGCTTGGATTATTATTATTTTAACATGAATCTAACCTTAATATACCTTACAAATCAACCATCACCAACCCTCAACTTATTATTCACAAAATTTTACTATAAATACTTGCTGGGGCCTAGGCCGTGAAGCAATAAACCAATTATTATTGTTATTGTAATGTATCGACAAATTATACAAATAACCAACATATTCCGACTGGAAACTTAAACAAAAATTTCATACACTACGATTCGGAAGCAAACTTTGGTGCTCAAAAACTCTTGGGTAAACGCAAACATCAGTGCAAAAAATATATGCTAAAATTCAAACAAGTTATTGCTGGTTTGGGTCTTTAAAAATCAATCGTGGTTGAAGGTTGCTGCGAACTCAAACTGTTCAAATGATTGCCCAACAAAACTGAAACGTCGAGCGAGATGAGACGTCCGGCGACATAGTCATCTATCTCTTGGATTGAAAGGTCGGGGAATTTTCCGTTAACCAATTCTGCAAATCCTTTCTTCTTGTCGTCGCCGCAGTTGACAATGATCTTTTGCAATCCTAAGTAAAGAAAGGCCAAGATAGTAGAAATGAACAACCAAGAAAGATTGCAATATTGTCAACGATCATTTTTGTTTTACCGGAAGGCCACTTGAAGAAAACTTGACCATTTTTTCCTTGTATTGCCGCTGATATCTCAGTCTGGATAAAGTGCAACACAGGGAGCAATCCATTCAATGCGGGAAAAGCACATGGCACCCAAGGAAAAGCTTTTGCCATTAACGCCGGGAGATGCTCATGATCGACAAGTCCCAAAACACCCTCGACAGAAACGGGAAATGGGCTTGCACCTATAATTTCTTGTCCGATGACTTCCTTTTGAATGTTCCCATTCCAATCGTTTTTCAACTCTTTGAGTAATGCAACGGCAAAATTGTGGTTCAATCCGTAAATGTAAACAGCACTGGCTGGATTGCTTTCCAAAATCGCACGAAGGCAATTCGCCACTGTTACTTTTGCGGCCATCCTGTTACGGTAAAGTTACGGTTTCACCGATTGACGACTCCGAGCAAAACAATATTTGCAAACCAAAACAAATGCAGGTTTACAAACCAAAGTTGACAGGCGGCAACAAAAGACAGGACAAACACAAGACGGAACCAAGGAGTCGACGTGACTCAATTTTGAGCACAGAACAAAGCAATTCAGTACAGAGCACACATAATAAATACAACCGTTCTTGACCAGAGCAAAAGACAGAATGCGACTCGTATTGCTCTTTCCCTGACTTATATATCATTTTCTACACTTGGCTGCGTGTCGTTGGTTAACTAGCGACAAACTACGAACCCCTGATGTAGACCAATGCCTACAGCTCTCATAGTTAAAAGCTACACAGAAATAAATTGCAGCCAAACAGAGACACCTGGCAGAGGCTTTGGCGATTAGTAGGGTATCGCTTCTAACTGCCAAAGCAGCAGTACGGTGGCACGGAGGGCTCCTCGCGATGCTGTGTAGTTGCTTTATATTACTACCACCACCTATACGCCCAGCACCACCTTTTTCACATCTATTTTACTAACTCGTTTTGAACGGAGCTGGATGCAGAGGGCCTTCTCACATCACATTTTATTTCTGCGGCCTGTCATTTCTTCTAGTTCGTATTAATATATTTCTATGAAGTAGACGATAAAGTTACAAAAAAGTGTAGCGTGGCTGGTTTCTGGTTGACCACCCACAAACCCACAATCTGCAGGTGGACATGAAAAACACTCAAAGAGTGTGTTGGATAATCAACATCAAGCCAATCCACCTCCATTGCGCAAATAATTGCGGGTAATACCGTTGCGTGTCAAAGAAAGTACAAATGATTGAACACATTGTGTCAAATACCGTTGAACCTTTCAACATGACGTGTTACCAATTTGTGTGCACATTGGCTCCATCATACTTGTTGTTCCCGTGTATTGGTCATATAGAGGAATTTATCAAAGTTGCATTCACCGAAAATGTTTGATCAGTTTACGGTGCATCGCAGTATGGGTCGAACATCAAAATATGTAATGTGCGAATTTCAAACTTGATTTCATTTTGTGTTCATCTCAATGCTGGAGGCTCCACCGAAGAAACACACAAAATGATGAAATAAAACAATGGAATGAAATGAAACTATGAATCATTATTTATTTTCGAGCTGTCCTTAAAATAATCATGAGTGTAATTGAACAGTGTAATCAAAACAAAAAATTACACCAAACGTCAGAAACAACCATATCTGTCAACAACTAACCAACCCCAACATATCAATAAAGTAAAATTGGGGAAATCATTACAGTTTAAAACTTTCGAACGTCCAAACCAATCAGGCGGTTTTCAAAAAGTTCTTGCATGGGTGGCACAGGAACAACCGGGAATTTACTGTTGATGAACTCTTCGAATCCCATGTTCATATCAATGCCACAGTTGAAAATGATTTTTTGCACATCTGAAAAATTAATGTGCGCCATAAAGTTATTGTCAAATCGTTTCAGCACAGATGTTTTACCTTTGGGCCACTTTAGCAGCACGTCTTGGCCATTTTGTGTCAGAACATCCACCCCTCTCTCTGGAGCCAGAAATAAATACAAAATTTCCATTCCGACAATCACAAGGTGGAATTGGTAGCCGGGAAGAGGATAAACCATATTGTCCATGGCAGCTTGAATATTCCCTCCAGATAAATTGAGAAGGTCCAACAAACCTTCGGCTGCAACACAAATTGGACCCACACCTTGGATCTGTGACCCGACGATATTGCCATGCATGATCGCATCAGGATCTTTTTTAAACTGCTGCACAAGCTGGGCGGCAAACAGATTATCCAATCCGTAAATGAAGACACTTTTGTGGGGATTGCTGGAAAGAATTGCTGTAACGGAGTTGGCGACGGCTTCCACAGTTGCTGGAGCCATTTCGGAATGATAATGCACAATAGAGGTCACTGCGTTTGCCTGGCAAGAGAACCGAAACGATTTAACAACCAGTGTCGTCAACAGTTTGAGAAAGAATGAGTTCGGAACAGCCCTTTCGTCCCACCACTTTGCAAACAGTGGTGTGCAAGTGGTTGGGTTTACCACTCACAGACCACAAAAATGTTGTTTACAAGGAAAAGTTATGTGGTTTAACAGCCACAATTCACATTGAATGAAATATCGGCAACTTTCCTAACCACAGTTTCGGAGCAGCGCACGGGAACATGCCCAATGTGTGCCCACGATTTAAGGTTACACGTTTCAGGGCGGAGCACGGGCACAGGCCGAATGTTTGCCCAAGAGTTAAGATTACATGTTTCGGAGCAGGGCACGGGCAGGCACAGGCCGAATCTGTGCCCAAAAGTTAAGGTTGCACGTTTAGTGTCAGGGCACCGGCACAGGCCCGATGTTTGCCCAAGAGTTAAGGATGTCCATGGCAGCTTGAATATTCCCTCCAGATAAATTGAGAAGGTCCAACAAACCTTCGGCTGCAACACAAATTGGACCCACACCTTGGATCTGTGACCCGACGATATTGCCATGCATGATCGCATCAGGATCTTTTTTAAACTGCTGCACAAGCTGGGCGGCAAACAGATTATCCAATCCGTAAATGAAGACACTTTTGTGGGGATTGCTGGAAAGAATTGCTGTAACGGAGTTGGCGACGGCTTCCACAGTTGCTGGAGCCATTTCGGAATGATAATGCACAATAGAGGTCACTGCGTTTGCCTGGCAAGAGAACCGAAACGATTTAACAACCAGTGTCGTCAACAGTTTGAGAAAGAATGAGTTCGGAACAGCCCTTTCGTCCCACCACTTTGCAAACAGTGGTGTGCAAGTGGTTGGGTTTACCACTCACAGACCACAAAAATGTTGTTTACAAGGAAAAGTTATGTGGTTTAACAGCCACAATTCACATTGAATGAAATATCGGCAACTTTCCTAACCACAGTTTCGGAGCAGCGCACGGGAACATGCCCAATGTGTGCCCACGATTTAAGGTTACACGTTTCAGGGCGGAGCACGGGCACAGGCCGAATGTTTGCCCAAGAGTTAAGATTACATGTTTCGGAGCAGGGCACGGGCAGGCACAGGCCGAATCTGTGCCCAAAAGTTAAGGTTGCACGTTTAGTGTCAGGGCACCGGCACAGGCCCGATGTTTGCCCAAGAGTTAAGGATATACGTTTTTTGGAGCAGGGCACGGGCACATGCCCAATGTGTGCCCAAGAGTTAAAGTAACACGTTTCGGGGCAGAGCACGGGCACAGGCCCGATGTGTGTCCCCAGGAATTAAGGTTATAATATTCGGAGCAGGGCACGGGAACATGCCCCATGTGTGCCCAAGAGTTAAGGTTAGACGTTTTTTGGAGCAGGGCACGGGCACATGCCTAGTGTTTGCCCAAGAGTTAAGGTTATACGTTTTTTGGAGCAGGGCACGGGCACAGGCCCGATGTGTCCCCATTAATTAAGGTTACACATTTCGAGTATTTATGTAATTTTAATTAATACCTACTCGAAATTTCATTACATAAACATATTTGGTATTAGTATGTGTTGGATTGCTAGTTTGATCGTCAGTTGACTTCAGTCTGCAAAAGAGATCACAACTACAACACCCACTATCACAAGCCAGAATCCTCATCAGTGCTCTTTCTCCTTGGCATCGCCTTGCGCATGGTTAGGGTTTAAGCATTTAAAGTTTGGCAGCATAAAATATGGTTTCTTGAATTTTTTAGGCTTGGTTGCCTAACCTTGTTCGTTGCAGAAACTGAGAATTGTGCACACGTGTTCACAAATTACTTTCGGTTCCAGACCTGGACGAACCTTTCGCGCGTTGTTGTAAATCCTGTGCAAGATGGGTGACTGTTTTTCCAAAACCAACGCTGTTGGGTGGGGTATTTTAGAAATTTCTTGAAACATTAAGGTAAATCTGATTCTAAATTTTAGTGGAGACCTGACACAGGAAGAAATTTGTTTCCAACTTCTCGCGGTGAAGGAAGAGGTAGCCACCATGCAAAGCCTTGTAAATGATTTGCAAAATCGCGTTAATCAGACTGGAATGCGGCACATTCATACCCCGCGATCGCTGCATCATCGTCCTCTGCAGTCCTTACTTGGCAATAGCGATTACGTGGATTATGTGCCACAACAAGCCACCAAAACAGAAAACCAAGACATTTCAACTTAAATATTGCATAAATCCTGGACAAGCTTTGAGCCGGCGTCTGTTATTGAAAATCCACGTTGAAACTGAGTTTGAAGCTTGGTTTGAAAATAGTTTTATTTGAATATAGCTTTTTTCGAAAAGGTTTTCCTTCTCCAAATGGTCAAGGGACCCTAAAAATTGTTCAACATTCAATTGGGTTAAAATTTTGGAATTATAAATTGTTATTTGGAAACGACAACAATTTTTCCTTTTACCTTCACAAACTCGAAATGCTGCACACTTGTGGTGTTTTTGTTTGATATTTTTGGCCACATTTATGAAGCCAGTTTTCAAATTTCCATAATCAATAAATTATTTCTGAATACCAAAAGCCTCCTTGCATCTTGAATTTTCATTTATTTAACTTTAAAAATTTTAATCACCAGATATATTTGCGGCGTTGTAGCAATCTTTTTTATCGAGCATATTGCATTGTCATTTATTTAATTTTAAAATTCAATTCACTTCATATGTTTGCGGCGTTCTGGCCACAAACGCATTTTCCTGGGGCATTTTAGCTGCACAGGCATGTTTCTCGAGTCTTTATGGTGTGATGGAAATTTGCAGGAATATGTTATGTTTCCATGAGCCTCAATTTATCGATCAAATCTTGCATTCTCCTTTTCAGGTTCAGAAATTTAAAACACACACAAACAATTTTGTGGTTTACAAGTACCTGTTTTGCGTGCAAAGTTTAAATGTAAGGCTTTAAATTTAAGGTTTCTAATTTTGTTTTGCTGCACACACAAACTGTGCAATTATATTGAAAATTCAAGGTGAGTTCAAAAAGGTAACATATTTGTGGCGTTAAAATTGTTTTGCCAACGCCAGTTTCCGAATTTTAAATTTTCTCCGTCACAATTTATTTTTGTGTGAAGCAAAAGCGTCAAGATATTTTGCATTTTCTTTTTGAACTTAAAAATTCAAATTCACCTTCATTACTTTTCATGCAATACCTTGACGCCGATGTTTAAATCTACTAAATTAAAAATTTGTATTTTGCAAATAAAACATCTTAATTCGTCAAGCTTTTTTCGTTAAGATCAAGAATAGATCCTATATCGCCATCAGAATAATTTAGCATCGGATGATGAGGATGAGAGAGGGGAGGTCACATTTTAATGTCGAACGATGAATGAAGTTGTACGTTATCTCAGCAGGTGATCCCACAAATTAAAGCCTTAAAACTAAATATTTGATGGATCATTTGTGTCAATTCTCCAAGAAAACGCTCTCATTTCCTTGATTTTTGAGAGAAGCGACTTTGAAAATTAACCAAAAAGTCTATCAAAATTATATCAAATTTTAGGTGAAACGACGACTTCTCTGATTTGAGAGAAACATGAAAGCGATGCAAAACAGCAGAGATTTTTTTTAGAAAACCAAGAAAATATCGAAAGTCCCCTCCTCCAGTTTTGATGAAGGCTTTTCCCCATCAAAATCAAATTTTAACATTTGGATATTAAATGTTGAAACACAGAAAGGTCCACACAAAATTTTTTTTAAAGGCGTGGGAAATAAAAAAAACCCATCCCACATTCTTGAAGAAATAGGAGAGAGTCGCCTTTTTTGTGGGTTGAGAGAAGAGATGAGAAGGAGAAGGGGTTGAAAGAAAGAGAGAAACAGTCGTGAGTTCGAGTTGAGAAAAAGTGAGATTTCGGATTCCAGAAGAGAAGAAGAGAAGAGTGAGTGCACCACTTCTCTGCATGAAAGTATGCAGCAATTCATTGGCAGCAGAGTAGTCAAAAAAAATTCAGACGTCCCACGCCATCTGTCGATCGAAAAGTTTGTCTTTTTCATGTCAAATTGCTTTCTCTGTCGAATTTTACCATTAAAAAAGTTGCAATGTTCTTCACAAAACTTTTGTAAATTTTTTTATTAACCAAAAAGAAAGAAAAAAAGAGATCATAAAAAAGTCTAAACTCTAAAAAAATATGGCACACTAATTTAAAATCACATCAATCTTAAACCCCCTCTTCTTCCCTTGAGTCACTGTTTCGGAAGGGTTTAAAGACGATGATACCAACCCCACGACATCAACCAACGTGTCATCGGACGAACAGCATGATTTCTTCTCGTCTTCCTCGTCCTCCTCTTCATCTTCTGAAGAAAAGTCCTCATCTTATTCTTTTTTTCTTTCTTTGTTGTCTCTTTTCTTAAAGCAACTCCACTGGTCGACTGTTTACCGTTGTCATGGTTACAACCTACTCCCCCTCAACAGCAGGCGAATGCGTCAACGTGTGCCTCCGCAAATCACAATTCCTCCTGAAAACCTTCGAGCAGACGCTGCATTCGTAAGGCTTTAGATCGGTGTGGGTTAAAAGATGCGTCTTCAAATTAGAACGCTTATTAAAAGCACGTGAGCAGACGGGGCATTTGTGGGGGGGATTCATCCAAGTGTAAAATCTTGTGCACTGCCAAAGTCCGACTCTGACAGAAGCCATTGCCACACTCGGCGCTTTGAAGGGTTTTTCTTTTGAGTGGATGTACCTGAAAAGAGAGAAGTTTTCTTTATGTTGTCGTGGCAACCAAAAAAAAGTCTCAAAATCTCACCGGTGATCCCTCAAATGATCGTTGACACTTAACCAAAATTTCTTTTGTCTTCATGGCCTCATTTCCATTTGCATGACGTATTTCTGTCGAATTCATTTGACTTTTGCAGCTCGTACAAAAGCAGAGATGGCTAACCTTTCACCTTTTTTGAAAACCGCCATACCCTGACGTTATTTCTGGACAGATTTACGTCATTTGTTTTTGTTTGAACAAAACAAATGTTTTCTTGGACGCTGATCTTTCCGGTTTTTCAAAATCATGCATGAAAAGGAATGAAAATGAGAAAAACAAGTTTTTTTGGTAATAAGTGCGGTTTTTTCATTTTTCCAACCTTTCCTAAACCTGGGTTCAAAATCACAATGCAGAGGTGCCTTGACAAGATATTTCGGCACAAAATAAAAAAAAAAGAAGAAAATCCGTTCAGAAATAACGTCAGGGCTAGAGGGTGAAAAATGTGAGAGTTTGTGTTGCAATGCTTTTTTGTATACCTAAAACACGCTTGTGCTGATTTTGCATCTTCGACCAAAAATTAAAGTTTTCAAGCCTAGACTCTGTCAAATTTAAAAAAAGAAATAAACAAAGAAGATTTAAAGATTAGAAGAAGATAAAGAAAAAGAAGACAAAGAAAAAGAAGAAAAAGAAGAAAAGTCATCAATTTCGAGCAGGTATTACTTTATTATTATATTTCATTCAATTGTACCTCGTCATTTAATTTCAGATTACCTGGATGGCTGCAGTCTTGCAGGCCGGAGTAGGAAGGAAGGGAGGGTTGGTGGAGGGAGGGGGTCGCAGACGGACTGGCCTGGTCGAGTTCGTTGACTGTTGCTTCGTCTGCCACAACGGATTCAAGACCGAAGCCACCAAGTTCCTGCTGTGGGAGCAGGAGCACGGGGATCCTCCGCTGGCGAGGGACCTACCCCACTGCAACAGTGCCGTCCACCTGCGCTGTTTTCTCCTTTGGTTGGCCCGGTTCTTCTCTGGGGGCCTTCTTAGGAGGCTGATCCGTTGCGATTGTGGAGGCTTCATTCTTGGGTTGAAGTCGGCAGATGGAGTTCCTGCGTACGCGAAGAGGTGGGCAGTGGAGTCTGGAACGGGTAGGTACGTCCTCGACGTCCTACCGGCTGAGAAGTAAAGCAGTATGGGGGGGGGAAGGGGCTCATGTGCCAGCAAATACCATCTCGGCTGGCCATGAGTGCCCTTCATTGGGGGGGGGTGGGACTGCATGAGGAGAGCCTCCGCGCGGCCAGTCCTGGGCAACACTCTTCGGAGTGGCTAATGCTCCTCACACTCAACAAAAACAAAACAATCCAGCCCAAGAGGATCAAGAGAGAGCAGGGGGAGGTGGCATAATGAGGAGGAGATAGATTCACAGAGGATGGTGAGAAGAAGAAGGATAAGTAGACATGGGGAGGAGGCACAACAAAAAAGGGTCCATTGACAGGGGGTTTGGAGAAGCAGGAGGATTAGGATAGAGGAGGATGCACAAAGTGAGGGGACCGAGTCACAGAGGGTCGGTAGCAGGAGGAGGAAGAAGCACCAAAAGTATTCACAGTGGAACCCTTTAACCAGGTACTCACTGTGGAACCCTTCAACTAGGTACTCACAATGGAACCCTTTAACTATGTACTCACAATGGAACCTTTTAACTAGCTACTCAGAATGGAACCCTTTAACTGGTTACTCACAATGGAACCCTTTAACCAGGTACTCACTGTGGAACCCTTCAACTAGGTACTCACAATGGAACCCTTTAACTAGGTACTCACAATGGAACCTTTTAACTAGCTACTCAGAATGGAACCCTTTAACTGGTTACTCACAATGGAACCCATTAACCAGATACTCAAAATGGAACCCTTTAACTGGTTACTCACAATAGAACCCATTAACCAGGTACTCACAATGGAACCCTTTTAACTAGGTACTCACAATGGAACCCTTTAACCAGGTACGCACAATGGAACCCATTAACCAGATACTCAAAATGGAACCCTTTAACTGGTTACTCACAATAGAACCCATTAACCAGGTACTCACAATGGAACCCTTTTAACCAGGTACTCACAATGGAACGCTCTAGCTATTCTGAGATGAAGGGACCAACTGCTCCTCAACCCCCCTTTTTATTAAGCTGGCGTTAAAACTAGGCAAGACAAGAGCAAATAAACTAAACTTCTCCATATTGAAATATTCGTTTTCATTTTTCTTCAGCTGAACTTTTAAACCCAAATAACTATAATTTCAGCCTTATTCTTTGCAACAAATAAATAACTTTTGTAATGCAATAAATCTTTAAATTAAAAAGCTGGTGAAACGTAAGACCTATTCAAAAATATCGTTTCGTAAAAACAACAAAAACCGCTTAACATGTTTTGGGTTTTTAAACTTTGAAGGAAAATAGAAGACAATTTGGAATTGTCTTTTGCAGAAAGATGAGTTATAAATCTGCACGAGAAATAACCGGCGTGAATACCTTGCAAAAAAAACTCAGAAAAGTCTAATTTAAAAAGTTGGCGTTGAAATGCGACAATAAATGTATAAACTTAGAACGCTGCAAATGTTTACGGTGGTTAGCAGGCAAGTGTGTATCCCCCATGTTTTCAAATACACTATTCATTAATTTCGATTTTCCCGGAACTCGTGCTGGTCACGTTGATGACAATGGGCACAAAGTTTTCAAATTTGGATTCTTCGCAACTTGTGTCACCGGCAATGGTCACAGTGGGTATCAAAGTCAGAAATTCGCTGCAGGAACCAATAGCAGGCAAGTATGTATCACTCCACGTTACATTTGGTTAAGTACTCGTGCTAGTCACGCTAAAATTTACCGAGTTGTTGAAAATTCGTTCTTTTGCAGAAAAATTAACCTAACAAATTGGGATTGCCACACGAGGATGAGACCTATTTTTAAAATTTTTAGATATGTTTCAGATTACGTTTTCCAATTGCATCTATGGACGTTTTGATAATCCCAAAATTTTAATGACGTTGGAATCTTTCAATCACGAGTCCCCCTCCTCCGCCTCACAGGCCGACTCCAAACTAACGGCAAACGTCGCTCGAACAAGTATGCAGAGGCATTCGGATACTTTGCCGCAAGTTGTCGTATTTTTTAAGTTTGGGAAAATTTGAAGCACAATGTATCAATAATTGACAATGAAGTCGTCACATGATCACCTATAAAAACGTAAGCTACCTTAAAGAAACCAAATCCATACTATCTTGACCATATTGGTCGGATTGATGAAGGGAATATGGGACCGAACCAAAATTAACCAATGGCGAAAATTAGCCTGAACCTACAACTGCGTCATAATCTACCTTATAATTTTTAAAGCAGAAAATATAAAAAATTCAGTCAAATATTTTTTAAAAAAATAAATAGACACCAAACGATAACCGCAAATCGGCACAGTGTGAGAAGGCTCAGCAAAGCTTCGGAAGCAACAAAAGTTGGACCTGGACCTTGAATATCTTTTCCAATGATATCGTCAAGCATAACCGCGGCACGATCGTTTTTAAACTTTTGCACCAGCTGGGCGGCAAAGGTCTTGTCCAGTCCGTAAATGAAGATGCTTCTCTCAGGATTGCTGGGAAGAATTGCTCCAATGCACTTCGCGACCGCTTCCACACCTGTGGCAGTCATTGTTGAATTCTAATGCACAAGTTCCGGTTGTTGCTTTCAACTTGGACCAAAACGATTTGACACGACCAGTCTCCTCTGCAGTCTGTGATGGAATGAGCAAACAATGGCTCGTGCATGCGATCTTCCACGTAAAAATCGTTTTTTTGAAATCCAAACACAAAACCTCCACGACGATTCCAACTTTATATTTCCAAATGCAATTACGAGAATGAACGATGAATTGAGAACCTCTCTGCAAGACACTCTGAAGACGAATGAGCAGTATTTCTATTTGCTCCCGAGGGTATAGAGTTCCTTCGATGGTTCACACCGACGATGATGCACCCGCACGATGATTCTTCTGCACGATAATTTAGTTCCCACGATGATGAACCCGCACGATGATTCTTCTGCACCACAATTTAGTTCCCACGATGATGCACCCGCACGATGATTCTTCTGCACGACAATTTAGTTCCCACGATGATGCACCCGCGCGATGATTCTTCTGCACGACAATTTAGTTCCCACGATGATGCACCCGCACGATGGTTTAGATCCGCACAATGATCAATCCGCACAATGCCCCGCCGTGTCAACGTTGCAGGATGGGAACTTTATGTGTGGAATCCCACACCAGTTGATTAGCATTTGTTCAACTAATGTTGTTTTATGGGAAGGTTGTGGGATTCCACACACAATCCAGAAACGGTTGACGAGCATCAACAGAAGTAATGTTGCAGGGTGGGACGGTTGCGGGATCCCACACACAAACCACAAATTGTTGACGAGCATCAGTTAAAATAATGTTTTGGTGTGGGGTGAATTGAGGGCCGCTTGACCTTGAGGGGCCAATGTGATGACCTTGTCCTTCTTTAAAGCACGCCGTGCATATAGATCTATTCTACTGCGTGCACAGATGTTAATATATGGTTAATATGGAGAAGCAACACCCACAAGACGGACAACAAAAATGCAAGGCTGTGTGCAGAGTGTTTATTCATCAACTTATTTTAACATTGTACAAAAAGTTAGAACCGACATGACACCACAACTTAAAATTGTCGAATGTCCAGTGAAATGAGCCGTCTGCCGACAAAGGCGTTTATCACATGAATTGGAAGGTGGGGGTATTTTCCGTTCACAAATTCTGCAAAACCTTTCTGACTATTGTCGCCACAGTTCATGATGACCTTTTGCAATCCTGCAAAAACCAAACGGAACCAAGTTTTAAAAAAATGTCACACTTGCAACAGCAATATTGTTTACCATTGGGCCAGTGAAAAAGAAATTGACCGCTTGCTTTTCCATCTTTTTTCACTCCACGCTCGGAATCCAGAAAAGTCAACACAAGGAGCAATTGGTCCTCAAGCGAACCAGGAATTGGCGAGAAAGGGTCGACTTCTCTAACAAGCTTCACGACTTTCGCAGAGTACACCAATCCCACAACACTCTCGGCAGAAACGATTAATGGACTCGTGCCTTGAATTTTTTGCCCAACGATTTGACTTTGAATTTTTCCATCGTTATCGTTTTTCAGCTTTCTTGCTAATTCGGTGGCAAATTCATCGTCCAATCCGTGGACGTACACAGCATAGAGTGGGTTGCCTGCCATCATTGCACGAATACAATCTGCCACATGTTCCACCTTTCCAGCCGTCGCATTGTTTAATGATTCATTGCTCAATTTTCGAATGTCCAAACGAATGAGGCTATTTTCAACCAAATCTTTAATGGCCGGCGCAGGAAAAATAGGGAATTTATTATTCACCAACTCCTCAAATCCCATGTTCTTGTCCACATCGCAGTTCAAGACAATTTTTTGCAAATCTAAAAAAATAAAGAATACTTCAATGTTGTTTTCTTGATCACGAGTTTTTTTACCTTTGGGCCACTTCAGAACAACGTCTTCAGCATAATCTGGGGCACGTGGGGGCAACCCAGTTCTTGTCCACTCTATGTGTAGCCCGACTTTTGGAGCCAGAAAGAGATTCAGTATGTCCATTCCACCAACTGGAGTACCAAAATATCCAGGAGGAAAGCAATTCATGATGATCATTTCAATTTCCTCACGGCACAGTGTGAGAAGGCTCAGCAAAGCTTCGGAAGCAACAAACGTTGGACCTGGACCTTGAATATCTTTTCCAATGATATCGTCAAGCATAACCGCGGCACGATCGTTTTTAAACTTTTGCACCAGCTGGGCGGCAAAGGTCTTGTCCAGTCCGTAAATGAAGATGCTTCTCTCAGGATTGCTGGGAAGAATTGCTCCAATGCACTTCGCGACCGCTTCCACACCTGTGGCAGTCATTGTTGAATTCTAATGCACAAGTTCCGGTTGTTGCTTTCAACTTGGACCAAAACGATTTGACACGACCAGTCTCCTCTGCAGTCTGTGATGGAATGAGCAAACAATGGCTCGTGCATGCGATCTTCCACGTAAAAATCGTTTTTTTGAAATCCAAACACAAAACCTCCACGACGATTCCAACTTTATATTTCCAAATGCAATTACGAGAATGAACGATGAATTGAGAACCTCTCTGCAAGACACTCTGAAGACGAATGAGCAGTATTTCTATTTGCTCCCGAGGGTATAGAGTTCCTTCGATGGTTCACACCGACGATGATGCACCCGCACGATGATTCGGTCACATTTTTGAATGTTTTGTCCCCACCGTCGTTTCGGAGGACATTTAACGGACGAATTGGTTAAACGGGCTGCTAAAGAGCGACCGCTACGACCTGAGCCGGCTATTCCTCTCTTCCCATCTGTTGTACACGACGCCATTCGAGATTGTGCACAATGCGTGCACAGGACACGGTGGGTAAGTGGCGATCAATGCCACCACACCAAGTCTTACATCCAGGAACTGTACAATGGGAAACTGGAGAAAGTAATGGCATACCCTAGGTCGGGAATCACTTCGGCACGACAATTTGCCTTAAATGAGCTACCGTAGCTGGACTTGTCGTTCTCATTTATAGACGATTGGGACACCCCCAAAAGTGCATAAAATTTGGAGGAGATTGCTCATTCGCTTATACCAAATTCATGTAATTTAAGGGGTGGGGCTATTTGTAAAGAACCAGTGAATCGAATAAGCTTAAGCTTCTACCAAAGAAACAACTCTCCATGCGCAATGACAACGGTAAATATTGTACCAATCGAGCAGGCGGAGGTGGGCACGCCCACAAACCCAACGTGTGCCTGAGAGTTACAATTGTGCGTATCGGAGCAGGGCACGGGCACATGCCCAATGTGTGCCCAAGAGTTAAGGTTACGCCTTTTCGGAGCAGGGCACGGGCACAGGCCCAACGTATGCCCAAGAGTTAAGGTTTCGGAGCAGGGCACGGGCACAGGCCCAATGTGTGCTCCAGACTTGAGGTTTCTGAGCAGGGCACCGGCACAGGCCCAACGTGTGCCCAACAGTTAAGGTTTCGGAGCAGGGCACGGACACAGGCCCAATGCTTGCCCAAGAGTTAATGTTGCGGAGCAGAGCACGGGCACAGGCCCAATGTGTGCCCAACAGTTAAGGTTTCGGAGCTTCTAATTACATATTATAGCTAAAATTTATTTGCCTGGCTCACTAAAATTTATAACATTTGGATAAATCTAAACGCCCAATGCGGTAAAACAGACTCACACACAACCGCGAGTAAGCTCAACCCAAAACGAACTCAGGTAAAAATGTAAGGTAGGCAACATGTGTTGTAAAACTTAATGTTGTTGCATTTGTTTTTTATGGCAAGTATCTGTATCAATACGTGGCATGCATGCCGTTAATTATTAAAAATTTTTGTTAGGTATTTCATATACCTATTCATTTTGTCCTCATGCACGAGCTTTGTCCGACCTTTACCACTTTTCCGGACCCTGAGGACTTTGGAATGCTGCATGCACCAATCCAATGGGTGCCAAGGGTCGCATCTCGGAACTAGATAGAAGGATTAGTGTACCCCTTCCAATTTTTTTCCTTATGCATTTTTGCACTTTAGGGGATGGGTTGAAGTGCCTATATGCATAAAGCCAGCTTCCAGCAGAGCAGATGTTT
>JAQGCL010000113.1:0-23172 GCA_034699605.1 Isotomiella paraminor | reverse complement strand
CACTTTTGGTTCTAGTTCTCTTGTTTTTGAATAAATCAAAAAATTCAAAAGTGACTTCGTATGTGGGACGTTCTCTAGTTTACGAGGTTCCGGAGGATGTTGTTTTTTAGATAAACAGAAATGGTGGAGCGCTGGAACCAAGAAGAGAGGGGGAGGCCAAACTTTCCATGATTTGCAAATGTATTTGAATACGCTGGACGCGGGAAATGAACATTTGGGTGGGCAAGAATGACAGGATATTTACTTCGGCATAAATTGTTTATTGCTGTTTACATAAATGGTTTTATGGGACAATATTCTTTGTACCTTAAAGACATATTGAAAATGGAATAACTTATACTGTAATATACATAATAAAGGTAGCTGACAACGCAAATAAATACTGTAGGATAATTTTAGCTGTAATACTGTGCATACATTCCACGTTTTTCAAAGCATTAGCGTGAAGTACTTACTGTCAAACAAGCAAAGTGAAATCCAATACGTAACACTATACAATGCATTTATACCCCCACCCCCTTTTTATGGAATCAACGCGTAACGGTAAAAATCCCACCAGTTTACGCCAACCACGGGTAACATAGTTAGATGTTTAATGTATAATTATTAAAAATATCGGCATTCTTACAGAAAAGTCGTCCTGCTGAATGGTATTGACCTTGTGACAGTATGGTGGGCAGACGTTTAATTAGAGGTGAGAAGGTTATTACAAAATCAATCGATTTGCGTGATTCTAGATCATGTAACAAAGCCATTTGAATAGGTAGTGCATGAACTTCCAGTTTCGAGGTTTAGCTATAATGGATGCAGGTATAAAATATTGGAATGGTAGGGACCCAGGACATCATTTGGTGTCTCATCATTTGCTGAAAATTATATGCTTCAGCAAAACAATTTACGGCATCACAAAAAGAAGTGGTTGATCACATCAAGTCATTTGTGGAATGCAAACAACTGATCCTCTTCGCATTTGCATACTTGGGAATTCTTTTGTATTGATGAAATTACTATGGTGGCCTCAGGAATGTTTGCAAACATTGGACACCTGCTAAGAAGGTAGTCCCATCCGTCCTACAGCTAGCCATTTGGAACTTTTACTGTCATATAACAAGAACCTACATTAATCTTTAGCCTCTCATGATCCTACATGTGACATTATACACCAATGTCAAATGTTTAATAGCATTGCTAAACAACAGTTGAAAGAAGAAAATGCTGCACTTTCAACCTACTAAATCATGATGTGCAGTGCACCAGTCCCCAATGCGTACTTCTTCCACCCCACAAATCTGAACAAAACCCGTACATCCTTCCATTGAAAATTCCATAACAACTAGGATCAATTAGTCTCACGATAAATAGTTGTTTACTCATTCAAATCCAGTACCTGCACCGACACATGTACGATATTTGTATACATCATGTGGGTGACTTTCTGGCGTGGTTACCGAATGCGTAAGTAAAACTGTAAGTCCTTACTACCTATAGACGGTTATGTGTTGCCATTCCAATCAATTTATATTCGGATTGCACAGCTGTGACTCAAGCAAGATAGCAGGAAGTGTTTAGAAAATTGGCAAACATGGTAGTCGTTTACATATTCAATGAGTTGGCGTGTCTTACAAATAGTGTGGGGTGACCCTTATATTCTAATACGTTGGATTCTTGCCTTGAAAAAAGGTCAAACTGTATCACCTAAATTTGTCATCCGCAAATGAAGGGCTCGAATGTGTCCATCCTGCCTTTATCCTCCTCCCATGTAGGCAAAATTATTTCTGCAAAACCATAACTTGTAACAATTGGTAGTCAAGATCATCAAATCCAAAGGTTATTACCTTGAACATAACCCTGTCTTTTCATTGTAAGATGACAATGGAAAAATCGTCAGACATACATATGGTTTGCTTTCACGTCATTTCACGTTTCAGATTCACTTTTGATGGACATGACTACCGCGCATGTAACTTCATAGTAAGTGAATGGTGTATAAAAATGGAATGTTGGAAATGTGCCCCAAGGAAAAGAGAAGTGGCTCTGTATAAAAAGAAGTGTGTTGTAAATTAATTTCGTAAAGCCGCCACCCCTGTAAGAATGTAGTGTAAGGGATTCTAAACAACACAGAATGTGATATGGATATGAAACGAAAGCTACACCAACTCTCTGAAGGATTGTAATTGAGATTTCAGCCAATATTTCGATAATTGACATCAAGTTTCTGTACAAACAATTTCGTTTTATCTTTAAAATACCTACCCAATTTGTGGTCCATCAACTCATAAAACCAACTGAAGACAATGATAAAAATAGCCGAAAAAACTTGAAAGTTAAACTGCTTAAAAATAATCCTTTATGTAAAAAGAAGTATGAAGCTATCTCCAGAAGGAATGGAGTTGTTTGACCAACGAAAAAGAGGTTCTTACAGCAGCACAAGAAAGACAAAGAGAGAGGATCGTAGGAAGCAGTTTGAGTTATGCGGGTAGGGGCAATGTGATGCTGATGATGAAGATGCATCCTTCCCCACGCCCACGTTTCCCTTGCGTGTGGGACACTGCGACGTTTTTTAGAATTGTTTGAAGTGTCCTTTTCTTCACTGCATCAGTGACCTTTTGCTATTTCAAGTAGAACCGTCAATTGTCATTGTGCGTAGAGGTGGACGATGTGACGACAGACAATCAGAACGTCAGACATTTGATCAGCTGGAACCTTTGATGTGAACGCCTAAGCTATTGGAGATAGCTAACTACAATGGGCTTCACACGTCGGGTTTAGAGACTTGCCAACCACCCAGTCTGAACTGAAGAAGGAGTGGTGATGCACTGCATATATAATATGATTTCTATTCATCTGAGCAGCCCAGTATTGCGAGTACTCCGACAATGCAGATCGTGGAAGGATGCCAACTGTGACGGCTGAGTTGGTCAATTTCCGTTGGACAGACTGGAACAGGAAGTGGGAAGTAATCAATTCACTGTAGGACAGATGTGAATATATATTGGGATACGGCGGAGGAGAGATTACAATCAGACATAACAGTGGATCTATGAAATCCCTTTTGGGTACACAATTGATGAGCTGAAGCGAGTATAATCAACTCAATTAGAAGTTTTCTTTTCATTTATTATCAGAGGATGCTGGCAGTAAAATATGTTTTCTAGGGCAGGATTAGAATATATGGAACAGTTGGAGGCTTATGTCTGGACAATGGAACCTTTTTATATGACAATTTCAGACTTTTGTGTAAGATACAATCTAAAGTTATAACACTCATCAGTGACAAATAAGTGTCGCGTACGTAAGTAAGTGTACGTACGTAAAAACGTAAACAGTTTGTGGCGATGGTCGGTCTGAAAAATAGTTGCAAATCATCCAAGTTTATCTTCATGCACTGAGATAATTGTATAGGACGTATCCTCCTCCCGCCGCAGCTGTAGCCCAGCCAAATGGTCCAGAAGCGAGAGCAAAGCCTCCGGTGGCCCCTACGGACTGAAGCGTAGCGAACCAGGAGCCAGCTGCTACGGATCCAAGGGTGGACTGAACCGTAGCTGCCTAGAAAAAAATGGTAAATTACGAGTACATGAGGTTTTGCTAAGACAATAGGAATCGACTGTACCACTGTCCCTGCCCCTATGCCTGAAGTTGTAAATCCTAGAGCGTTTAAACCCAATGTTCCTGCTTTGGCTATGAGGAATGGGGTTGCGGTACCCACCACCCAATCTCTGACCCCTTTGGTTGTGGCTGCAGTCTCCTTGGCATCGTCGTCTTCCTCCTGTGGGACCAAGGCGTGATTAATTACTGCAGTTTATCGAGTTCAATTGCAAAATAAAGTTGGTACAGTTTTACCGTGGCGTCAACCTTGGTGCATAGAATTAAGGCAGCGACCACAAACACAAGACATGTTTTTAAATAGCCCATCGTGGTAATGATAATGTAGTACAATCTACAGTCAATTCTTAGAATTGTAAAATGTGAACAAACACTTCAGAAGGAGCCCAACCTCCTTGGCAACAGTTAGAAATGGAATGAAGGGGAGACAATGCAGAGACGACTGGAGGATTGAAGTTTTTGTACAAAAACGGTTTGTCCGGAACTATTATGGGCAATGTTCAAGTCAAAGTGGTGTCATTCACAAAGAGAATATTAGCAGAGGCAGCGAAATGTTATGAAGCGAGTTGATATTAATAGCGAGTCACATGAGCCAATATCCAACTGCAAAAACCATATAAACCACTGTAGGTTCTCCAGTTGAGCATAACAGCATGCACATTCATACTGTGTGGAAGAATTGGCATGTTGTACTCGTATATTATGCTGAAGGCAGGTTTCCTATATTTTGGTATGATACGTTTTGTGGAGTTAAAGTTTTTTGTGTAAACAAAATGCAGCAATTTCTAACACTCACTGACTCATTGCTTGCTTGCTGAAGGGGAATGAATGTGAGTGAGTATACAAGTTCTCGCCTTCAGTTTACACTCTAACAGCACACACTACTGACTTAGAATGTCGCATTAGAATGATGCTGCCTGGCTTGTCATGGTAGCGTAACCAAGAAGCAAACCAGTTCACGCAGTGTGTATTAAACAGCACACCAACAGTCACACAGTGATGCTGTAAGTTTAAGTTCGATGTTGCTTGTCATCGTGCACTCTCGTTCATTTGTTCATCAAGTGAGTACGGTGTGTCATGGATTTGTAATTGAACGACTGGGAATTGGAGTTAAGTGCAACATTAGTATGGATGTAAATAGTATCCTCGTCGACGAAAGCCTTGGCTGTTAGAACTGTACTCCAACTGAAGGAGACCAAGCAACTTTGTTGACATTTCCTTGAATTTTATACGGTCCGAAGGTTCCTTATCCCAACACCGTCTCATCAATTCATGTCTAATCGCCGTCAATGATTACTCGTATATTCAATTCGATTGTAGATTTTTACCGTCTTACATTTCAACTGTTGCAAATTTTGGAATCTGAAGCCTGAAACCTCCTTCCAGATAATTTACAAAGTTTGGAGAAAAGCTAATGGAGGCTCCGTAGGGTAACTCCGCCAAGCTGAACACCTCCCACATGAAAACGCCGTAGGCCCACACATCGGATTCACTTGAAAATTTTAGCTGGTTTAATGTCTCTATGGCTAACCATCTCCATGGAAGTGAGGTTTCCTACAGCAGTACGCATGGGACCGGTAAAACAGTATTAAGTTTTAATCACATTAATCACCTTTGAGGCGACGATATATTTCTTATATGTGTCCGACATTTGCCGCGAAAGTCCGAAATCGGAGATTTTCGCAACAAAATTTGCATCAACCAGAACATTCCTTGCTGCTAAGTCTCCGTGAATGATCTACTTGTCAGAAATATCAGGAAGCGTAACAAATTGTGGGCATAGTGAAACTTACCCATTTCGACGTTAAGTATTCCATGGCTGTACAAACTTGTTGACAGAATGTCAACAGTTGATACTCCGAAAAGGGCTTTGGGTTACCGATATTGAGCTGATTAAGGTAGCCTGCGACACTAAAATTGTAAACGGGACTGGCGGCCATCTCTAATTCTTTTCGTTTTTGCTGAAGAATGTCTTTTAAGGAACCGCGAGAACAGTATTCAAGGGCCACGTGGACAATTCCTTGGACAGTTAAGTATTGAATTAGGGCTAAATTTAGGAGTTTTTATCAAAACCTACCTCTCCGTAAATCAAACATCTCTACCCCTAAGAGCTGCACAATATTAGGATGCCTTCCAACGTAGCTCATTATCTTGACTTCGGAGAGTAAACTGCTCAACTTCTCATCATCCTCCCGATCGACGAGTGTCTTCACTGCAACTTCTTTCCTCCCACCCAACACCCCTTTGAATACAATCCCAAAGGCGCCCACACCAAGTACCATGGATCGGAGGACGCTCAGCTGGTGCGGTAATATTTCCAGCGCTTTAGAGAATGGTAGGTCCAAAACCTTCCGGTACGTTTGAAATTCGGCGGCAGTAGTAAAGTACTCGGACTCTGGTGGAAACCCATCGCTTCCGAAATCTGACCCGGTTTGGTTACCATGTTTGAATTGTTCATATATTTTTATAAGGTTCTGATGTTTCTGCAAATCAGGAAACCACCATCTTCGTTGATCAAAATAACAAATTAATATTCTTTTTGTATTTTTTACCTTTTTCTGCACTCGGTAATAGAGGTAGGCCAAAACAAGTGCTAACAGAACTAGCAGGATTAAGAAGCTGATCCCCGCAATTAGCAGGGGCTTCCGCCAACTTGGTTCTTCCGATATTACCGTTACCTGTCGGCTTTGTGTTGCATTACCGAAAGTATTGGTCGCATCACACAAATACACCCTTTCGTCAGATACCTTAACTGTGTCAAAGAATAGGGTATATTGCACTATCCAGCTACCATTAGTAAGTCTTTCTTTTATAGGGCCCCTTGGGTCAAGAAATACACGGTCGCCTGATTGACTGATGTAATTCAAAGTACTGTCATCCCATTTCAATTGCGGGGGTGGATATCCTCGTACGGAACAAGTGAGATTTCTTCTTTTCTCGTGTTCACGAAAGACGGTGTTAAGGTCCGCCCCTCCCGCTGATAGGAAAACTGGCTTCCCTGTAAATTTACGACATTGCGTCCATCGAAAACAGACAGAATTTCCTAGTTGTGGTTATCGCACCTTTGTCTTCACATTCCCACAAGTTATCGGGGGAGTAGTCAGCACAGTATTCGTATTCCGGCCATTGCTGGAAACCTTCGTCTTGTCGTATGATATTCGAGCACATGACATTGGCTTTCAAGTCACTTCCAACCAAATCTACATTGGGTTGAACAATCCAACTATTACAATGTATGGACAATGGGCACGACATACCTTCGCACGTAGTGTTGCACCTATTTTCTCGATCAAAGACATCTCTGCACCATCTGTTGCTAATCTGTGAATGAATTAAACTTGTAGCAAGCACCAAAGATTCTCTATATTTCAAGCTAATGACTGATAAATACTTTGAAGAGTCCGTAAAAGATGGTTGGTGGAAATTCATCTGCAGTGGAGTTAAACCATACGTAAGTGCCATTGAATCCTGTGGTTCTTTCGGACATGCACAGCCCTGAACAGAAACAATTTTAACGGTATAAACGGTATGGGTATAAGTTACATGTATGCAGGTGATCATTCCAATCGATCGAATCGTCATTGAGGTACGTTAACTGTTCTGCTAGTTCGCAAAATTCGTACACTATTCCATTATCAGGAGGTGAAGTTGATGGGGTTGGGCTGGAAGTGGGGCTTGTAGAAACTATTGTGGTTGGAGGGTGATTTGTTGTGGGGATGGAAACAGTCGTTGTAGAAGTGGAAGGGTGAGTCGTATCATCCGGTGAGCTGGGACCGCTTGTCGCGCCGGTACTAGTGAAATCTGTTATTGTAGAATCCTCTGAAGTCTCTGTTGTACTGAGCTCGGTGCTTTCCATTGTTGTGCTGTGATCGGTAGTATACACCGTGGTTGAGTCAGAGATTTTATCGGAAGTATTGG
The DNA here is from genome assembly GCA_034699605.1 of Isotomiella paraminor. NCBI lineage: Eukaryota > Metazoa > Arthropoda > Collembola > Entomobryomorpha > Isotomidae > Isotomiella > Isotomiella paraminor. Next base: position 15,651 of record JAQGCL010000113.1, on the reverse strand, counting down.
ATTCCGTGGTACTATCCGTACCGCTGGAATCTGTAGGGGCATTTGTTGAGGTAGAATCCTCCGTTGGGTCTGTCGTGCTAGAAACTGTGTTTTCAACTGTAGTGTCATGGTCGGTGGTGGCACGTACAGTGCTAGGAGTTGGGGTTTCATCGGTAGTAACAAGTTCCGTAGTTGCGCTTGTATCAACAAGTTCCGTAGTTGCGCTTGTATCACTGGAATCTGTTGTAGTATCTTTGATGGTAGACTCTTTCGTTGGGTCGGTCGAGCTAGGGTCTGTATTTTCAACGGTAGAGTCAAGTTCAGTAGTGGAATGTACAGTGCTAAAGACTAAGGTTGTATCGCTAGTGGTGGGTGACGTAGTTCCGTCCGTACCGCTGAAATCGGTGGTGGTATCTGTTGTGGTAGAATTTTCTATTGGGTATGTCGTGCTGGCATCTGTGTTTTCCACCGTTGAGTCGTGATCAGTAGTGTCAGGTACCGTACTGGGAACTGTGGTTTCATTGGTAGTAGTTGGATCCGTAGTTGCGTCCGTACCATCAGACGTGGCGTCTGTTGTGATGGGGAAGTCTGTTACCCCCTCCGGAACGACCACTACTTCAAAAACGGTCGTCGTGTTTCCATTTGCATTCTCCGAGTAACAGGCGTACTCTCCTTCGTGTTCTATGCGAACTTTGGTAAACGTCAAAGTGTTGAAGTAGTCAATGTCGATTGGAATAGGATCGAAGTTAGGGGAAACATCAGTGTCCGTATCCTGAGACATTCATACCTGATTCATTAATGGACATTCACTGCGCATTACTGTTGAGTCAAACTGACTTTCAGCTCTCATTTTAACGTTGAACATGACGTGTTAAAATGAGATGTTGCAGTACAATTGACTTAAAGTTAAAAATGAAAAAACGAAACGAACAATTAAGGGAACTGTCATACCATGGTATCCCATTCCCATGTCATGTTTGTAATCTTAGGGTATCCCCGTGCCCTACAAGTCACGACGGCATTGATCTCATTTTCCCTAAGTTCGACCACTGGCCTATTCCCGATGGTGTCTAAGACGATCAGAACGGTCACGCCGTTAGGATTTCTCCACTAGGTTTCATTGATAAGCCTTTCAGTTACCTTGGCAGCCTTGAATGTAGGGTGTGGAGTCGTTATCTTGACAATGGCTTACCCAGTGTGGGTTCCACGGTACCCACGAGTTTTCACTGTTAAAAATTGTATTTGCACAATTGACGGTTTCTGTGATATCATCTCCTTGCAGTTCTATGATAAATTAAGTTGCTAAACTTATTTTGGATGCCAAATTTACACCATTATATGTTATGTAGTGACGGAAATGTTAATTATGTAAGGTACAAGGAGGTATTCATAATTTGTATTGAGTCGAAGGATACAATGCCGCGTCGTCTGCAAAATGTAAGCAAACAACTAAGCTTCGTAATTGTAGGATTAAAGCGATAATGTTTGAAACGAAATGATGCATTTGCAAAGCTATTTACGACACATCCGTTGATCGCTCTGACACTGTACAATCACTGTAAAATTTTGAATGCTTTGGAAGGTTCATACGTGAGCAGTTGACATTGCATAAGTTAGTGGTATCAGTTTGATTGTCCAAACACCAGTCGTTTGATATCTGACAGCCAAATATCAATTATTTGTTCCACACAATTGTTTTAATTATGGAATGATACCCTTAAAATCCCATACCCCCTCCGGTTGCCGTCATCTGCAAAAAACAACGTGTTGTATCCAGTTGTGTGGTTTGCCAAGCAAAGCCCTGTGGAAGAAGACCTAATTAGATTGCGTTGTTTATCCCACAATAGTGCTGACTAAGCCCCATAATGAAATCAATATTGCACTTTGGGAAACTTTATATTTCAAATTGAATAAAGATGCCGTAGATTTCCCCGTACATTTCGGAATATCTCGCTCCCAATCATTTTGTTCGATTCCTTTTGCCAACAGTTCGTACCCAAATTCACATCGGTTGAATATCCTGGCCGTCACCAGACAAAGAAGGGTTACGCCACTCAGGGCAGCTAACTTAAACGCGTACAAAGTCAACATTTTATTGCATGAAGGGCGGTATCGTCAACGGCAATCAATCTCTATGCTAAACAAATTACCAACACCAAGTACTCCTTGATTAATGTGATGTGTGAAGTTGGCAACAGAAAGTTCAACTACAATTATTCCCTGGCATAACGGTCTTGTACTTGTCATCCTTATCGATATTCTGAAGTTAATTGATTAGATGGAATTCGCTGCTGTACCCAGTCATCGAACACCTGAACTTGAAGATAAAACTGATTGGTAAAGTGACAAATTAAAGTATGCATCATGTGAATACTAATAAAGTATTGTTTCATGACCTAAATTGTCAATCATTAAATCAACTGTCAATCAATTTGCAATTGCACAACATCACATTAGCAAAACTTGTTAACTACGCATGCCCTGTTGTTTCGATTACACCAAACTATTCCGGAGATATGAATTAAATTAAAGCCTCGTTCTTCCACCATAAACGTTTTTGGTGGAAGCATCCTTTCTTCAAACTTTGGATTAACTTAAATAAGCCATTTGTGGTGGCTCCAAATTGCTTCAATCATTTGCTTTAGGTTCTGGCTTTTTAACGCCTTGCCATCATTTATCGCAAGCTTTGTAGATTTATAAGTCAGGGAAATCTACCAAGCAATCCCCATGGAATTTATTGACAATTGCAGTTGGTTTGTCTTATTAATTTATGACTTTCCGCTGCAAACAATTTTCGGGTATATCCGGGATGGATTACTTTAATTCAAAGTTGTTCTTGCTTTTTATCATGGGCCACCTAACGGTGGTAGCCAGCGGTTGCTGCGTTCCACCAAACAAGTAATGTAATGGTACCTATGCGTTGTGTACCTCACGGTTTTGGTCATGGCAGTGCTGTTCTACGTCGATCAGCTAAAAAGGGGTCTTGTCTTTTTCAGAAGCCAAAAAGGTGCCTACCGTAAACTTCATTTAATTTAATTTAGAAGAACGAACGAATGAGTGGAAATGTATCAGCCGTTGAGAGAGTACTCAATCCTTCAAGTCCTAATGCAGCACTACAATTTCATTTCCGGGGGGGTTCCTTGTTCCCTTCTGGCTTTTTGCTCAGGTCTCCGCTATCAACGTCACATATACACACCGAATATTCAGTACATTTCCTCGATAAAAAGCCACCCCATGCTGGGCATACTACCCCTGTTGGCATGCAACGTGTTGAGGGCCACCGTTCTGTGTGGTTGGGTGTCCGGGTCCGTTCCCCACTCCAGCAGTTCCGTTCTGAGGAGAGTCAAAGGTTCGCTGGAAGCATGACGGGTAAAAGACAAATTGCGAAGGACTTGAGACGCCTACCAATTTTGAAAGTGAAATTTGGGACCAACTTCATGGAGCCGTCCACCTCTCTTGCCCTTCTCAACCTTGCAGCCAGCGGCATTGTGGAATGGCTCCTGATTATTGAGTAGTTTCGCAATTGTGCATTCCGGATTTGTGCCACCATTTGTTTTGGATAGCATTAGTTCTTTATTCAATTTAACTTTTGATTAAACAATGCTTTTATTTTTAATGCCTCAGAAATGGTTTATTTTTGCTGGTTGGGCTGAACCCTCTCCTTTACAATCTTGATGTCCACGTGTAGCTTTTCCCCCATCCAATTATCCATGGCAGCCAAATTCAACATGACCTTCATGGTGGTTCCCTGATTAGCGTGCCATGCCGCTGCGGGTGTGTCCACAAGTTCAACGGTGGCTGGCACAAAAGTCTTGGTGATTTGACCTCCGGTCTTGAGTCCCTTCTCCACTATTGCATAAGCACAGATGGAATCAATCCTCCATCGCGTGGGTGGGGCTGATGGTGTGGTGTCTACACGACCAAAGTACTGTATTCCATATGGTAAGGTGCTGTTGCTACGGTTGCCCTCGGATGGGTAGGGTATCCGGAGTTGGAAAGTCCCGCTGAAGTACTCAGCATGGAATCTGCATAGACAGTAAAGTGGTTAGCACTGGAAACTGCCTTTTTTAGTCAAATACGAAGGAGGTTCTAACACCAATCAGCAACAGATTATTATTGTTGCATAATAAGGTTCTATTGTAAAACAAAGACAAAGGCTTTCTAAAACTCACTTTTCCCGCCATTGAAGATTGAATGCTCCAACGTGACCTGGGAATTGAGGCTTGGGCAGGGCCACAGTCGTGGTACTTGTAATGGGAAGATGCCAGGTGTCCCACTCCCAACTGTAGGATTCCACCAAGTCCCCAGCATTGCCCTGTGAAAGTAAGGGAATTTATCAAAATCAAATGAGGTATACTTCCTAATTCAAAATTTTCATCATTCTCTCTTACCAAGGCAGCAGCTCTGATGTGTCCATAAGCAATGGTCTTAGCCATTTTGGAGTCAGCGTTGGCACACCAAAGGACCAGGCTCACTTGAGTACAAAAATGAAATCAGGTATATGGAACTTTAGTATACAAACTTTTCCTCTTGAAAGTAACGTACGTCAACTCCCCTTGACAAGCAAAGTTAGACTGACTAAAGATGTGAAAAATCCCACAGGTAAAGGTAAATTTATATCTAATTTATGCCATCTGTTTTGCTACCAACACAGTAGAGACCATACAAAGGTGTACAACAAGACAGGAAAGGATTCTGGCCCACACTCCGTCCGATTCTACTGTCTGTCTAAACAAAGCTGTCGCATCTGCCCATGGAAACAAGGTAAAAGACCTAAAAGCTGCGACAGGTAAGTTTTACCTGTCGCATATGGATGTATTTTTACTTATTTCAGGAGTTTGCATACAAATCCCTAAAAAAATCAGGCACTCACCTGTTCCACTTTTTATCAAATCAAATTCTTAACTGTAAATCCTGAGGTTGAAATAGGATATGTGCAGGTGGACCGTCACATGTACACAGCTCCTTCAATTTTGTCTTGGATATGATAATGACATAAAAAATGGAATATTGTTACTTGAATAATGATTACTTGTGATTATGATTGTTACTTACTGTACAAAAAGCCTTACACACAACGTAAAGTTAATGTCAGCTGCTGCACTTTGCTTACATATAGCGTTCACATTTCTCCTTCGTGAGTACGAGGATATACCCGAGGTATAAGAATGTTGAGTGAACTGTATGGTAAGACTAAAAACGATGCAAGAAGGGGGATACCAAATTCCGCCACCCAACCACACTTAGAGCATTGCCAGAGCTTTACTTTGCTAAAACATTACAATTGTTTTGTGGAGACAACTTTCCATGTGGAGACAACTCATAATGTAAAAGTTTAAAAGTTGTGTATGTATCCACCTTACATAAGGTATTAGCCATGCCCAAGAACGTCACATTCCATTACACGTTTGGTTTGTACATTGCGAGACTCAGACTCATACTTGAAATGCTACTAAAATAATTTTGCGCACATGGAACTACTCACGTTACTCTGCTTTGCAATGGAATCAGAAGGATTGGGCAGGATTAGCTTTGAACGAGGGTGATCTATGGAATTGCAGATCCAATCTATTTTATATCAGAACCGTTTTTATAGGTGTTGCTTAGGAGCAAGTAAATTAGTTTCCGAACATTGATACCCATGATGTAAGATTACTTGTTGGTATGTTAGTGGTTAGTAACGAGTTTTAAATTCTTTATCGGGGATGGATACTGTGATTCGGACGTGCAATAATACCATTTCCTCCGTTTCCAAGAAAAAGCAAATATCGATCGGGCGTGATAGAGGCGATAACCTTCCATTCTATTTCGTGCACCTTCTTTACACGACGGAGGATTTGAGGTTTCGGTGAATTTCATTTCTGAATAACACGCAATGACCGTTTTCAAAACGTACATCTTGGAGAAGAGAAGCTCTGTTTAATCACAAAAGCATTAATTATTTATGCCTTTCGGAGAAATAAGAGCAAATCGAATATGCCTCAGGAAGCTATGTTCATATTCCACTCGCATGTTTGCAATATTTTGATGGTATAAGATTCCGATGGATTTTAGAGGATGGCAGTTTTGGAGACCACACGCAATGAAAGAAAATTTTGAAAGACCCGGATATTGATCAGTGATCAAACATTTCGTCGTTTAGATTGTTCTCGAGCGACGCTTACTGATCATCTCATGTTGGACTACATTTTTCTATAGACTTGAAATTTACATTAGAAAGTTCTTTCTCGGCTGAATCCCTGTCGTGGCCTCATATCCCGACTTCCTAAAACTACTCCTGTGTTTGCTTTCCTCAAAAACGATTACCCAAGGACAGTTGGAGTGGGGAACATCTCAAAATCCAATGCTGCATCTTATTCTGAATGACAGAAATGACCAAGCTCACTCCTGCTGGCAAACCGTACTTCTGAGTGACCTGAAAGTCCATTTTAATGAAACTGTAGCTCCATCCATTGTATGGAGGGAAGGTGACCCACAAGACCTACTCAAGTCATCTGTACCTCAGACGAGTTTCGTTGCGACGAAGAATTGGAATTGCGAACTGATGATTCTGCCAATATGTGCCCATCGACCACCAAAAGGCTTCGGACGTATGTCAATTGCAGAATTGCTCGGAAACATCATCCATCAACATACTCAAAGGTTCTTTAAAACTCGGAGCGAACGTTGGCCCGTTCTGCAGAAGGTAAGCAGGGAAAATACGTATGTCATCATCATTCCTTGTATATCAATGGCAATGTCACCTTATTGGAATTTAACGAGATTCAACGAGTCTACAGTGGTGTGGAGCAAGCAATTCGACGGCGTTATATCCGGTGTTCCCTACATTGGGATTCTCCTATTACCCCATCTGTCAAATGTCAAGTCTGGACAGGATAGCGCTTTTCAAAAGCTGATTCTTCTGTCGAAGGAGAATTACTACATTGATTATAGACGTGATAGTACGATACAGATTAGGGTTTCTAATAGGAATAATTACCCTATTGCAATGATCATCAACCCCGGAAAGTCTAGAAAACTCTCGACTATGATGTCAATCGTTCAACTGTCAAGAGCGATGGAGTGGTGTCAGCCGAAGGATATTCCGCTATTGGGAATGGACATAACTTTGTTCTCTCGAGGCATTACATACGACTTGTGGATGTCAGAGTGGATTGATTTTGTTGTTCGGATGCAGAATGGAACTTTGAAGTAATGTGATAGAGTCGAAGCGTATGTGAGACCAAGAGCGAAATATGGTCCACTCTGGAATTTCGGAGATACGGGCGAACATGTGAACATTGGACTCTCTGGCTACAGGTTTCTGTCGTGCTACAAGACAGAAGGTAGTAGCAGGTATGATATGTACCACCAGCCGTTTCAGCCTGGTCTTTGGGCTATGCTGGGCGGCGCATTTTGTGCAATTCTGCTGTTCATGATGTTGTGGGAAGTAAAGTATTGCACACGAAATTGGATGTAGGGAAAATAGTTCTTAACCTTCTCAGTTCCCTGCTGGAGGACGATCATACCGCATCCGCAACTACGAAGAAGGCCAAGATGGCAGTATTCCGATGGGCCTTCGGCGGCTGGTTCATGGTCTCTGTCGTGCTGAGCGATGGTTACATTGGAAACCTCATTGATTTGCTGAACGTCCCTGTGGTTCCAACGCTGTACAATGAGTGGAGGTTGCTTGCCTGTCTCCAAAATGAACACGCCAATGTGTATGAAAGGGCAACGTGGGAAGCGCGACGCAATCAAGTGAAACGTCAACGTGATGTAAATCTGTATGAATTGACGAACACCCTTCAACACTACCGACGGAATGGGTCCTCGCAAAGGTGCACGGATCTATATTCATATTCTGAATACCAGCGTTTCCAATACATGACTGTTTCCTATGCCCGACAAAGTGTCCCTCGTTACTCATTTCAGCTGTATCACAGCATCTTTTTTATGGAGCTGTGGAACATGTTGGAATTCTGGAGCGGGATTGGAAAACATTGGTGGAATGGCGTGTTTATACAAGACAAACAAATCATTTACGGTTTAACCAATCACCTGTTGGTGCCTCGGACCATTCCACGATACAGGCTGGACTATTTCATTCAAAATCAGAATCTCGTCTTGAAACCTTACACGGCTGATACGGAAAGGATTCTTGCAGAGCGAAGCCTCATAGAATGCCAACTATCCGCTCTTGTGTACCGCGTTCATTCGGGTCTAAGCAGGGATGTGGTACTTGACTACTTCAAGGCAAAATATGTAAACATTGGGTGGTACGGAAATGTTGATGAGCAGTCCCTGGTGTCGGAAGTTACATATGTTTCCTTCATGGTTCACCTTGGATCCATGATTCCAACGTACTTTAAATGGACACATGCCTTTGGTCTGTTCACGAAGGAGACGCAAGCCATTGCAGATGGCTTTGCCTACGATTATACTATTAATCAGATGGTGAGTACGAGTATGAGCAATTGGACCCTAAGAACAGTGGTGGTGGGTCCGCAGCCGCTATCCTTAAGCAACTCAAGCGTGGCATCCGTTATGTTCCTAGTTTTCGGAATGCTCTGTGTGACATGTGTCATAATGTTTTTTGAAAAATTCTTCTTCTGCCTCGTCAAAACTTTCAAATATGTAAGCAATTTAATATTGTGTGGTCTAATTATAATAATAAAATTTAATTAAAACATATTACAAATAGGTTCTAAATCAATGTAAGACGTACTGGACTAGGCGGGATGAGAATGTAGAAAAACTATGAAACGGGCAATTTGATGCTAAAGGTCATCACCAAGTTCAATTCAGAAGGGTGCGATCAGCTGACCCTCGTGTACCTGCTGGGCGTAACGCAAGTCCGAATGAGTTGTCCAAACCGGGAACGTCATAATATGGTCCGCCTTCATTTGTAATGTAAAGTCTACTTTGTGTTTAAGTAACATTTTAGTCTATTGTAATAAAGGCGATAGTGTCACGTAATGTTAGAATGTCGGGATTTGAAAAGACGCGGTAAAACCAATAGTGATTTATGTACCGAAATTGTGAATTAAATTTAACTCGCCGTATTTCATTGTACAATTTTAATTCAGTCAGACTTGCATATCTATGCAACTTGCAAATCAAATTTTCACTGCCGCTGATTGCCTACCGACTTCTACCCCTCTGTCGGGGGAAAACGAAACGCGTCGCTCCAACTTGTACAGTCGGTACGGTACCCACGGCTCCGGAAAACGTTCAATCGCAGGACAGGACAAAAAATTATAAATACAACATTCTCTCAATCCTGACCAACCATCCCCTCATTCCGCACTCAATAAAATGGATGTTCCGGACTGACGTAGCCCCAGGCATGTGTTACCTAACGGTATCTGGCGCCGTGTTGTGGCGGGATAAAAGGAAACAAACTTCGAAGGGAGACCGGCGTAGGAGGAGAGGCTTTGGAATTAATGGACCGGAGCCGCAGTCGCTGCCTAACTCCAGTGTGGGTACGACTCTGATAATCGCTCTCTCAGCTTTTGCGCTGTATGATTTCTACCGTATTTAACAAGATTTTTATTTTTCCCAGCTTTTAGAACCTGCCCAGTTATGTTCATTGAGCAGCTGTGGATGAAGTATGCAATATTGCTATGCTTTCAGCAATGAGAGAGAACCTCCTTAAGCGATTTCAATATCGATTCCAACTTCAAAGCAAACAAACGGTTTGTTTGCATAATCAAAGTCAGGGTCCTTGCTTGAAAGGCAAGTTGATCAAACGTTCAAAGTTTTACATTCTTCATTCTGCCAACAATTATATATGCGCCTAATCTTCTATTTCAGTTCAGGCAGCGACTTGTTTAAATCTACGGCTGCTAACAAATGTGAGTCAACCTTCTCCATGAATTTCCAAACACATAAACACACACTTTATATACTTTGCACTCATTCTACTTGCCCAGATTTGTTTCAGGTCATGGTTATACAAAAGCACGGTGAAACAAAACTATAAAGCATAAGTTGACGTTGTGATTGTGACAGTTCACAAAGTGTATCATATGAGGTATAATAAACTTCCCATTTAACGAAAGACACTTTGTGGATCATCTGAAGAAAACTAGCGTTAGCCTTAATGTTGAGCAGCCCATTTGCCTCCAAAATTCCACCAACTTTCGGTCTTCGTGTAGACTTCTAGATCCACCAGGTGGCCACCAGGAGATTAAATTTATATTGTTTTGACATTGTACCACAACGTCCTGAAAAACAACTTCTCCTACGTTCCTCATGCAGAGGAGGATGGAGAACAACCGTTCATAGGCTCGTCCAATGAATCCAAACCCACGTTGGTTGGGGCCACGTGAACCAAACATTTTTAGCTTTTGGAGGCCTTAGTGCCAAAACGAAGGACATATTTTACATTTGATTTGAAATTTCCATTATCTGGAATCATCATCCCTCCTACCATTGAGGAAGAGAGGGGGTCTCATTGCGGTCAGGATCTGTTCTAAATGCCGAAGGGAAAGCATGTGTTTCTCCTCAAACCTTATCTCCAACTCCTTCAGGGTTCCACTCCAAAGAGAAAGATTTGAGCAGGCTGCAAGAATCCCGGGATCCACATTTCCACCAGTCTGTTTGAGGGCCCCAAGGTCATAGTCCATGATGGATATTCGGGTTAGACCAGGGAACACGCTGTGCAGTTGAACGATGCTTCTGGAATGTTGAAGATGAGGGAAGTTTCCGACGAACTCCAAATTCTTGACGGCTGGGAACCTCAACTTTGTTCGAGTGAAAGACACAATTAGCTCGAATAGGCGGTCAGGATTGCACTCTATTTTGGGAAGTATCAGTGTTTCCAGGTTGGGGAAACTCTTTTGGGCTAAAGTAGTTAAAAGACGTTGTATGTCAACAGGACCTCTTCTCACGATCAGTTCCCTCAGTTGGTGGAATCCTGCCACGTCCTGCGAGAAAACAAGAAACGTTCTCCTTATTTGGCTTCACCCGTTTCATTCATGTTCATCGTTCATGTTATTAGCTATTTCCAATAAGTTGGGGCGAGGTAATTTGGGGGGCCATGCAACAATTACAATATGCGCATTAGCTGATTCAATGACTGACGTTCTGTCTCAAATCGTAACCACATAGACATTTCATGGCTCTATTTCAAACGGCGAAATGGCGCTTATGCAGTGATGATGCAGGGTGAAATATTTCCCTTCAGTGTCCCACACTGAAGGGGAACATTTCACCCTCTCAATACATTTTAGATGCTCACAAGAGACTACAACCACACGCAGTTTTGTTTATCAACTCCAGAATCCGCAGAAAGCATACCCTTGTACGATAGCACCTTTGCGGTCAACCATACCTGGCTGCAAGTTCAAACTGTTTTTATCTCTTAATTACCATTCGAAAGAAAAAAACAAGTCATTCAATCAGTTTTTAATGACAGTTACAATTATTTTTATCCTTACTCTAAATTTACAATAATTGACCTTTCGACTCCATCAACTACGACTGATGGTTATTTTTGACTTGCAACAAACGCATTCCTAAAAAATCTTTGCAAATTTTCAATCACTTCAGCCACGTTTCCCGGATCGATAAATGAATGACCCTCCTCATCATACAGATATTCCTCGTGATTCTCATCGCCAATCCCAGCCTCCTCAAACCGGTGTTGTAGGATACGTATTTGACTAGCACTGGGAATCAAGTGGTCTCGGCCACCGTAAAAGGAGATGGTCTTTGGGTCACCTGAGTGAACATGATACGCAGGGGAAGCCTGCTCATACAGTTCCCTGTCATTTTCCAAACTCCTATTCCCCACGAAGCGGAGTATTTGATCCATGGAGCCTGGGTACAAGACCAATGTGGAATCAGTAAAGTCAAACGGTCCTACGTAGCTTCCTATGACTTTGACTTCCCCATGCGTATTCATCGTGTATCCATATAGCATGGCAAGGTGAGCCCCTGCACTTCCCCCAAAGAAGGCGTATGATTTAAAGCAATTCCGTTCTAGACCGCAAATAGGTCAGACACATGTCAATGTCTTGTATCTGCTTAGGGGATCCTGGGCTCTCCAGGGTCCCCAGACGGTACTGCATGTTGACGACTGCGTAGTCTGGCTAAACCAACCCACGGCTTCCGCAATGTCCTCTTTGCTCCCGCCAGACCAGCCCCCTCCATGGATGAGAACCACCACTTTGGTTGTCGTAGAAGACCGATTCGCGGGGAGATAAATGTCCATTATCTAAACCAATTTTTGTTTTTAACAAAGTGGTAAAGTACAATGATAAGTGGCATACTTGTCGGTGATCAAATCCAAAGGACATATTGGTCAACACTGCTTCAGGAACTTAATTCCATAAAACAATGCAAATTAACTTGGTTTTTTAAAATATATTTTTGTTTTTCGGACTACCTGCAGTTACAAATTGGCTGGAACCCATAATTAGCCCCAGAACCAAAGTTACACTCGAAACATTCATTGTTCAATTGTGTTGTCTAAACATCACTCGAATGAGCAAGAAAATAAGCCCGAAGTACTCGATAATTTCGTTATTACAAAAGCTGGTCATAGTATATATGGACGGGGTTGAAGCGCAAATTATACAAAAACGCGGCATCCCCTTTGTCGGCAATTTTTGCACATCACAAATCCTGTATTGCTCTACACAAATTTCAAATTTGGACAAAATTGCTTGAAAAATGGGTCCAAAAATTCAACCTGAAGTTGAGAGGTCAGTTCTTGAACTTTCCAAAGGTGGTATGACTTATCGAGGGATAAAATCTTATCTTCAACGCACTGGAATTAATTTATCAGTGGGTGTGGTAGGTAATATAGTGAATAGTGTTGGACTCCGAAGACAAGCGAAGTCAATTGGACTTACAACGCCTCCAAAAAAGACACCTCCTCAAAAAGCCCCAAAAGCGGTGATCAGGAAGATCGACCTTTTGACCAATAAGGAGAACCCTCCAAGTCAGCGAACAATTGCGTCCAGACTGAATATTTCGAAGACTTTAGTCCACAACATTATTCATCAAAAGTTGAAGAAAAAAGTCCACAGGAAAAGGACAGCCCAGGTCCTCAAAGACTCCCATAAGCAAAATCGGACGACCAATTGTCGAAGGCTGTATGAGGACCACTTGGCTGGCGAGAGGTCAGAGTTTATGGTGACATTGGGCGAGGCTTGGTTCTTCCTACAAGACTGCAACGGGGTTCGGAAAATTTGCTATGCCAGGACGAGGGAGGAGGCTGAGAAATATGTGTGTCCCAAGCGTGAGAAGTTTAGTGACAAGGTGATGGTTGTTGGTGCTATGACTGGTCGTGGAGTCCTCCCACTTATCAAAGTTCCTCCAAAAGTTAAAATTAATTCAAAGCTGTATGTGACGGATGTATTGACACCTCTTTTGGAAAATCATTTGGAGTCCCTCTATCCTAACGACTACGACAAAGTGTTCGTCCACCATGACGCTGCGTCGTCGCACACGTCTCACTTTACCTCACAATATGCAGAAGACCTTGAAGCCAGAAGGGGTACAAAAATTATCGCTAAAAGCAGGATACCTGTCAAGTCTCCAGACACAAGTCCCATGGATTTCTTTGGCTTCGGCTACTTGAAATAGAAGATGTTCCGAAGACGAGCGACCACGCTAGAGGGACTTTGGAAACTTCTTCAGGAGGAGTGGAACGCAATAACCCCTGAAATGTGTGAAGAAGTATTTTGGGCATGGAAGAAACGCCTTCGAACAGTTGCCCAGATGCATGGAGAACATGTAGAGCAGACAAGGGTTGTATATCCCACAATAAGGTGTTGTCATGTCACATGGGGTTTTCCCAATCAATAGTATGGTTATCAAACCGTCAGTTTAATTAAACGGATCATGACATCAAGTACAAAGCTTTTATCTTATCCTTCTTCATTGAATATAGGCATCGCCTGAGGTATCTATCAGTATCGCAATTATCGAATGTTGTACGCGACATGTCAGTTTGAAGTGACAGGCAATTTTTCTAAAAAAAGGGAATAAATTTTGATTATTTACTGTTTGATTGCTATTTGAGCTTTTTATACTTCATTATGCTTCTTATGTCAGGATTAAAGTCAACGATGCCCATGTTGTGATCTTGTGCAGTTGTGCTGAGTGGATTTCTGAGAAGCCGGGTGGTGGTGAGTGCAGTCTCTATAGGACTCCATATAATAATAAAAAAACAATAGTGTAGAACTATAAATATAGAGTGGCTTTAAATATTGTAACGGAGAAGAAACCTCAATGGTTCTTCATAGCATTGTCAGATTGTTAGAATGCTTGTTAGATTTGCACTTCCGAAAAACATGTTGCCGTATATATGTTAGACATACTGCTTACCTCCTTTCTAAGATCGATATATTTTCTAGGAAAGCAATCAACCTCACAGTTGCAATTATAAAACTGCTACGATTCAAGAGAAAAACTTTGAACGCAGTATCCTCCGAAAGATTAAAACTATAATCAACACGTATGCCTACCCAGCTGAAAACCATGCAATATACAAAAACCATACGGTATTTGATGATACGGAGTACCATTGCGTTTAAGGAAACACACCAAAGAATAATGCAACTTGACTCAAATTGTCATGACGGCACTTTTGCTCTCCTTGGCTCTGTCTTCGGTGGTTGCTAATCAAAATTGGGGTACTTCTGAGCATCCCCACCTGTATCAAATATTGGATGACAACAACAGTTTCAGAGACCAGCCATGCTGGCAAACAGTGATTTTAGGAGCGGGTAGGAATGAGTGTCAGTCCTCCCGCTCCCCCACCACGATTTGGAGTTGGAGAGACAGAGACGTTAAGAACTACTGGACGTTTGGCCCGTGGACGATCAGGATGAGGACACGGATGTGTGAGTTGGCCCTACTGTCTCTTTGCGAGACTAGGCCTCCTGCTTCTATGAAAATGGAAGGAAATTCAACAGCTGAGGTCGTGGGTAACATAGTGGAACGCTACCAGCGAAGTCGTGTGACTATGGTCAACGGCTTGGGGAGCCGCGGCAGTTGGATGAGCAGGACCATGGCATTTATCATAATTCCGTGCAAAGCCATGGCTGGATCGTCGCACTGGAATTTTTTGAATCACGATGGGGGACCCCTGGTCTGGAACGGTGAACTGCAGTTGAGAAGTGCCCAACCACTCAATGCGATCCTTCTCCTTCTATCGGAAGCTCCTCTTCTCCTGCTACAGTCTCAGCCATACCCTTTGCTTGCTCTGAAAGGGGGGTGGTATGAAGTGGCTGAGGCTCTTCCGCCGCCAATCAGAATCCCAATAGTAAATCCAAATCACACACGCATTTGGGACATTGTTGCGTCCCACCCCCTTATATCTCAATCAATTCGATGGAGATTGCCGGACGACCCCGTCGACTGGGGGAACGTTGATGAGGGGACGGCCTACAAGGTCTGGTTGCACCTCTGGATGGCGGAAATGGTTCGCGTCAGGCTCAACCAGTCGACAGAAGCAAGAAGGGACTTGGCTGAGGCCCTTCTGTCCGCGGACTCCGGGGCGCCAATGTATATGGGCGACCCTGTAGAACACATCGCCTATGCTCGCGTGGGTTACAGTTTCCTGTCCTGCGCAAGAGCGGAAAGCTCTCTTCAGTACGAGCTGTACCACAGACCCTTCACGCTTCATTTGTGGATTGGGCTTGGGGTCACCTTCCTCTGCCTCACCGCAACGGTCGC